>CATKWD010000059.1:0-45423 GCA_949825005.1 Gasteruption jaculator
GAAGATACCTAATAAGCTTCACTGCGTTGACAAAATAAACTCAGTTTCGATGACGTAGTTCCCTGAATTTCGTCACTGTCTTCTAAGCAAGTACCTCAAATGTAACGGAAAATAGTGACGTCACTACAGCTGTGATATTGCGGGCCACGCAAGTACACGTACATCACTGCAACCGACTCCATTCTACGCATTTATGGAGCTTTGTAAATACGTTTACGTCATTGTATACAGTCCCCGCAAATACACGTACATGGTAAAATTAACCGAATTTTAATTTATATTCACCGAAACTTCCATCATGCTCTCGTTATATCAGCAGCTTGTTGTTGCCGATATATCGAAAGCGCATCATTGTGTATTTGTACCAGGATAATGTTAAAAATGGTAAAAAATATATCATTCGATTAGTATGGCCTCGCAAGTAGGTGTACGTTCATGAAAGAAGTCCCCGCATGTACAGGTACATACCAAATATTAAAGGAAACTTCAGTCAATATTTATACAGTTTAAACTGATGACATTCATTAATACTCAACTACAGAAAGTTAACTAATCGCCTAAGGAATCTCAGACCATCATTTCTTAGCAGCATCAGTTTCCAAATTCTTTTGGAAAGAAAATTGTACACACAGAAGTAACCATTAATTGCCCTGAAGATACCTAATAAGCTTCACTGCGTTGACAAAATAAACTCAGTTTCGATGACGTAGTTCCCTGAATTTCGTCACTGTCTTCTAAGCAAGTACCTCAAATGTAACGGAAAATAGTGACGTCACTACAGCTGTGATATTGCGGGCCACGCAAGTACACGTACATCACTGCAACCGACTCCATTCTACGCATTTATCGAGCTTTGTAAATACGCTTACGTCAATGTATATAGTCCCCGCAAATACACGTACATCGTAAACCGAAATTTAATTTATATTCACCGAAACTTCGATCATGCTCTCGTTATATCAGCAGCTTGTTGTTACCGATATCGAAAGCGCATTATTGCGTATTTGCACCGGGATAGTATTAAAAATGGTAAAAAATATATCATTCGATTAGTATGGCCTCGCAAGTAGGTGTACGTTCATGAAAGAAGTCCCCGCATGTACAGGTACATACCAAATATTAAAGGAAACTCCAGTCAATATTTTTACAGTTTTAATCTGATGACATTCATTAGTACTCCACTCCAGAAAGTTAACTAATCCCATAAGAAGTCACAGACCATCACTTCTAAGCAGCGTCTGTTCCTAAATTCTTTTCAGAAGGGAAATTGTACACAGAAAAGTAACAATCAATTACCCTGAAGATACCTAAAAAGCTCCATTGCCTTGATAAAACAAACAGTATCGATAACGTAGTTTCATGAATTACGTCAGTATCTTCTTCGCAACTACCTGAAATGTAACGGGAAAAGTGACGTCACTACAGCTGCAATATTGCGGGCCACGCAAGTACACCTACATCACTGCAACAGACTCCATTCTACGCATTTATCGAACCTCGTAACTACGCTTACGTCATTGCATCTAGTCCCCGTAAATACACGTACATCATAAATTCAACTTAAAATTAATTGAAATTCATGGGAACTTCGTTTATGGTTTCGTTATATCGGCAGCTTGTTGTTACCGATATAACGAAAGCGAGTCAATGCGCATTTGTACCGGGATAATATTAACAAAGGTAAAAAAATAATCATTCGATTAGTACGGCCTCGCAAGTAGGTGTACGTTCATAAGAGAAGTCCCCGCATGTACCGGTACATACCAAATATTAAAGAAAAATTCCAGTCTATATTTTTACAGTTTATCGTAGAGTTTAACGTACACTGTAACGATAACGTAGTTTCATGAATTACGTCATTGTCTTCTTCTCAACAACCTGAAATGTAACGCAAAAAAGTGACGTCACTACAGCTGTGATATTGCGGGCCGCGCAAGTACACGTACATCACTGCAACAGACTCCATTCTACGCATCTATCGGACCTTGTAAATACGCTTACGTCATTTTATATAGTCACCGCAAATACACGTACATTGCAAAATAAACCAAAATTTAATCTATATTCACCAAACATCAGTCAAAAGAATATGTCATCGCATTTTTCGTACTGGGATAATAGCAACAATGGCGATAAAAATAATCATTGGATTAGTACGGCCTCGCAAGTAGGTGTAGGTTGACGAGAGAAGTCCTTGCATGTCCTGGTACATACCAAATACTAAAGAAAATTCCAGTCAATTTTTTTTCAGTTTTAATTTGATGTTATTCATCAAATACTCGGCTAAAGTAGGTTAACTACTGTCATAAGGATCCTTAGATCACCATTTCTCGGCAATATCTGTTTCTAAATTCTTTTCACAAGGAAAATTGTACACAGAGAAGTATCAATCAATTTCGCTAAAATTTTGTAATAAGCTTCACTGCGTTGACAAAATAAACTTAGTTTCGATGACGTAGTTCCGTGAATTACGTCATTGTCTTCTTCTAAACTACTTGAAATGCAGCGGAAAGAAGTGACGTTACTATAGCTGTGATATTGCGGGCCACGCAAGTACACGTACATCGCTGCAACAGACTCGATTTTACGCATTTATCCTGCTTCGTAAATACGCTTACGTCATTGTATCTAGTCCCCGTAAATACACGTACATTATAAAATAAACCGAAATTTAATTTATATTCACGAAAACTTCGATATAAACCGAAATTTAATTTATATTCACGAAAACTTCGATCAAGGTTTCGTTATATCAGCAGGTACTTGTTACCTATGTAACGAAAGTGCTTCATTGCATATTTGTACCAGGATAATATTAACAATAGTAAAAAAATAATCATTCGATTAGTACGGCCTCGCAAGTAGGTGTGGGTACATAAGAGAAGTCCCCGCATGTACCGGTACATACCAAATATTAACCCAGGTAGAAAGTAATCAATGGAATTAGCTTGTATTAGGCTAATTTTATCAGTTTTAGCCTAAAACTAGCTGGCAAACTATGGTTAGTGCAAGGTTAGTTGGTAACGATCTGGATCGCTAACATAATGCTTACAGTTTTAGCTTGCATAAGCAGTGACAATTTAGCTTACTACAAGGTTGAAAATAAAGCTTATTCTTAGCTAGAGTAGATTTGGTAATTTAAGTTTAAAAAAACGTTCACAGAGAAAAATTTTTTATTATTTTTTTTTTCTCAACACAAACATCACATATTGAGCATTGCTTGTATAGTGTTATATATATTTTAAATATATAAAACAGTAAATGTCATATTATTTTTAATTTTATGCTCATATTTTAATTTATTTATTAGCTTTAGGTTTCAAACTCTTTGGTTTTTTAGAATCCACAATCTGAGTATTGTACTTGTTATTATTGCCCGTTGTATCAGGTTTCTTTAATTAATTTATTAAAATTTATATATGGCTCTGGAGGAAATAGGCAGGTAAACTTTTTATTTTTATCATTGCAAGTCACCCACGATGATGGCACGGCGTCGATAAATTTTTGTAATTTTTTTCCCCGGGTTATAAATTCAATTAATAAATATTCATACGTCTCACCACTTTCTTTATTTCTACAAGATTCAGCGATATCGATCAATAATTAACAATTAATGTTAACATCAATGTCAACTAAATATTTCTAACCTAAATCTTGATGTCGTTTTTATTTTTTACAAACACTGTCTTAATTAGTAATACCGTAGTTAATATCGATATATCAGTAGGATCCGGAAAAAGTACGCAATATTTTTTTTATTTATACAAAATATTTCTGAAATGAATAAATGAATAAAGTTAATCTCAATTATCACTTATAACCAATAACACGAACTCCTAATTAACCTCAAACTTCAGTTCTCAATGTACGCTTGGAGTAATGTTAGCAGATAAGGTAGTTTTAAGCTTAGAATCCATGCTTAGAACGAATCTTATAATACGCGTGGAAAACAAGCTAACAGCAAGGTATTTTTGAAGGTTATTTACACTCTAAAGACTTGTCATAGAATTCATTCTAATAACAACCTAGAATAAAGCTTGCAAAACAAGACTTGGATGTTAAACTAAAATAAAGCTATTTTGAAGTTTCACACTTGTCCGACTAAGACAATTTTCTACCTGGGAAGGGGTTTTTTTTCCCAAAGAAGGTTAAATGGAATTATTATAAAACTTTGTATACTTGTTAATGTATAAATGAGGAATGTAAAACAATTTTTTTTTAATTTTTGAAAATAAAATGGCGGCTGTACGCTGGCGTGAAGTTGACCCACAAAAAAAACGGCAACCACTCTGGACGTCGTGTTATTGATCTGTAACAGCCCAAAACAAAATTTGGCTTAAATATACATGTAATTTGTCGGTATGCCTCAAAAATTAAAAAAAGAAAAATAATTCTGCGTTTGGTAGAAGTTTTTGTAAAAAGACGATAATTTTCACTATTTTTTAGCCCTTTTTGCATTAATAATTCAATTTTGCAACATAAAATTCCAAGACAATTAGGCATAGAGACAAGCCTAAGGTATAAAGAAGAAACCCTAAAAATTTCAGCTAAATTGGACAAGTAGTTTTCGAGTAATCGTGGTTGCCAATTTTAAAAATGTTGTTTTAAGAACAACGCGTTTAAAGTTTTGAAACCCGAAAAACGGTACTTACGATTCAATCAGCGATTCCAGGGGCATATAATAGGTCTTCAACCTCTTCGTACATGCTGTTGTTGATATTCTGTAGCTCTCTGTGAGCCTTACGGGCTTCTTTGCTGATTTGATCGGTCCGAACGTCTTGCCTCTTAATTCTTTCCGAGTCCTTTAACTGCGCGTATTCAAGGCTCTGCCGACCAACGATGATTTCCATGGCATTCATTATTTTTAAAAATGTTGTGAGACCTTCATTAAACACTCCAGCAGCAATATGAGCCGAAATCTCAACGATTTTTACGCCGGAATGAGAATTTTTCGGTGCTAGGCGCCATACCGTGCTGTTAAGACTTTCGTTCGCATTTTGTGTATGACCGCCTAGGCAACGGTGTAGCAAGTCGTCTCTCGATAAATCCTTGTAAATTGGCAGTAAATGCTTTTGTACATCTGGATGCAAAGGTGCGGGATGTTTAATTTTACTCGCATCTATTGCAGTAGCCTCTGTCTTTTTCCACTTACACCAGCTATCCGCTCCGTCTTGGCAATATGCGTGATTGGGGTTTTCGTCGGTCGAGCACATATGATAATATGTTGCTAAAATATCTTTTTTCATGCCATCTACGTTATCAATATTACGCCGGATGGCAAGGCCATAGTATGTAGTTAACTTTTTGATCAGTGCATCGGTAAGTTTCACAAATTTTTTATATTTTCAAAATATGTGTGTGTGTATATATACTGTGACGAAAGGTCCAGGCGTCTCTCTCTCGGACGCGGGACCTTCCGGGCACAATGTGGGCTTCCCGAACCTTCCTCCTGGTTTTTGTTCAAACAAACTGAGAGAAAAAAAAACTATGGGCTCCAGTTGTAGGTAGCCTACAACCCAGGAAAAAGGTTTCGGGTGGCTCAATGGAGAGCACGGGAACCTCGGGCGAGGTCAGCAATCGGCAACGCGGGAGGGCTATAAATAAATCGGGAAGACACCAATCTAAAAGAAAAATAACAATATTCTATTCGCGGGATTCAAATCTGCCCTACCTCAAGGAGGTCGTACAATTCGTTCGTAAGCCGCGACCGTGAGCTTCACACAAACAAGAAGGAAAGAAAAGTGCTATAAATTTGATCTAGGCTAATATCCAAACTTAAAATAACAATCTTACGTTAACTAAACAATCGGCAACAAATCTTAATCTATTATCGTAACAAAACGCGCGGGATTACAGGATTCGCGACTCGACCAACGTCGGGACCGACTCACGATCCAAAAGCTCGGACTCTAAAATAGTCCCTAAAGGGACTGTAACAAGTCCTGACAAATCAACAGAGAGAAAAAAAGAAAAGGGGCTTACAAAGGTGGGACCCGTAGGGGATAATCCCGAGGGAAAGAAAAAGACACAAGCTAGGCTCACCTCCGTATCTAATTACTATATCTCTCTCTCTCCCGTCTCTTCCCGGTCTTTCTTTCAGCGGCCCGTCTCGATCCTTTTGTTTCTCCAGATGGCCCGTGGCACTGAAAATCTCGCACGGATGATTCGGCAGCCCAAGGAGCTCTGACCCTCTTTCATCTTCCGGTCCGTCGTGAGGCTCTCGTCCGGCGTACTCTCTCACGCCTGCGTTGTGGATCGGGGTCGTAATAGGCTGTTACGTTTGTCATCTTCTGAGTCCCGTTCCATCCCGACAGGTGGCGCCTGCATGCCCCTTTCGTGGATCCTTAATCGATGTAGGTCGGAGTCCTCCGATTGGCGATTCCTCGCCGGGCTTCTTCCCCTTGCAGTAGATTGGTATCGGGAGAGAGTAGACTTTTGGTAGACTGCTTTCTCGTGGTTACGGGATCGGTATAGTAGGTGTCGGAATATCTTTAGGGTTCGTGAGTCGGTATAATTTATATAAGTTTTTCTTCTTTGATACTTCCCTTGCGTCCTGGAGAGGTCCCTGGGCCAGCCTTCTGAAAATTCTTTAACGAACGTTAGTTTTACTGTAATTATAGCCTACAAATGTGACTGGTGAAATCACCACGTCACAATACACATACATACATATAATACCCTCAGGCATACAAATCCGGCCTGGAGTATTTCAAAGTACGATACAATAGATAAAACTGTCACTAGGGTCGGCCGCTCTCGTATACTTGCTACGCGCTGAAAAAGGCGTTCTCGAAAAATGAAGAAAAAATATATGAGGAGTTCGATTTTCGATCTGAAACTTTTTGGAGCGTATTCTACGGGAAATTTCCTAACTTTTTAGTGGAAAAAAGAAATATCGATTTTTTTGACCTTCTAATTGTATTTACCCTCTTAAAGAAAAATTCCAGTCTATATATTTACAGTTTTAATCTGAATACATTCATTAATACACAGCTACAGAAAGTTAACTAATCCCATAAGAAATTCTCATACCATCATTTCTAGGCAACATCTGTTTCTAAATTCTTTTCAGAAGGGAAATTGTACACAGAAAAGTAACAATCAATTGCCCTGAAGATACCTAAGAAGCTTCACTGTGTTGACAAAACAAACTCAGTTTCGTTGACGTAGTTCCGTGAATTATGTCACTGTCTTCTAAGCAAGTACCTCAAATGTAACGGAAAATAGTGACGTCACTACAGCTGTGATATTGCGGGCCACGCAAGTACACGTACATCACTGCAATAGACTCCATTCTACGCATTTATCGGGCCTTGTAAATACGCTCACGTCATTGTATAGTCCCCGTAGATACACGTACACCATAAATTTAACTTCAAATAATTGATACTTACGGGAACTTCGAACATGTCTTCGTTATATCGGCAGCTTGTTGTTACCGATATAACGCGAGCACGTCATTACATATTTGTACCAGGATAATATCAACAATGGTAATTGAAACAATCATTGTATTATTACGGCCTCGCAAATAGTAACCCCAGCACAGCGGTACATACCAACTGTCAAATGGAACTATAGTCAAGTTTTATTACAGATTTAATCTGATGCAATTCATTAATTACTCAACTACAAAAAGTTTACTACTTTTAAGATGAATCTTAGACCATAATTTCTTGACAATATCTGTTGCAAAATTCTTTTCGGAATTAAAATTCTAGAAGTAGTTACTATCAGTTCCATTAGAAACTCTTAATAAGTTTGATTGCGGTTAGAACATGAATTCTTTTGTTACGACTTAATTTTATGAATGACCGTTGTATTTTTCGTATCTATCATGATTTTCATAGAAACAAAGTCACCTGAGAACAGTTGTGATTTTGCGGGCCTTGCAAGTACATATACATTGCCGCTACGGACTTCACAATATACTTTCCGGTAATCGAGTCTCGTAGATACGTATGTAGGTTTGTACCTACATACTGTACATACAGTGTATGTACAGTACTCGTAAATACACGTTAATCGATAATTTAATTTCTAATTAATTTATACTCACGAAAACTTCACATTCAAAACTTCATCATGCTTTCGTTTCATCGGCAGTTTGTTGTTACCGATATAACGAGAGTGCGTTATTGCATATTTGTACCAGAATAATATCAACAATGGGAATTGAAATAATAATAGTATTCCTACAACCTCGCAAGTAGGTGTGGATTGAGTTCTCGTATGTACAAGTACATGCTAAAATGGTAAAGGGAATTACAGTCAATTTTGATTCGCTGTCACATAAAGCTTCTACATGGAAAACAAATTACCACGTGTTTCGGCTTTTATATCGATAATGCCATGCTTTAAAAAAATCGAGGTTAAAGTTAGTGACATTTGATCCGTTTTAGATCTGGGGGAGCGATAGATCTCCGCAAAAAAACAAATTGTTATTAATATATGTATATGAGAGTCGTAAACTTGTATTGTTTAAGTTATTAAATATTATTTTAATACATGGTGCGTTACATATACTCATAATTTTATAATAATTTTTATGTGAGTAACGTGGTCGAGTGGTCGGGGCGTCAGGCAATGGATCCATGCCGACGGCTCCAATTATCCATACCTGCATGCCGTATTTTTTTTTCTTAAAAACATTCCTTTTTTATAATTTTATTGTAAGTAAACGTATGTACATAACTGCAACAGACACCATTCTACGCATTTATCGAACCTCGTAAATACGCTAACGAATTGTATTTAGTCCCCGTAAATACATGTGCATTGTAAAATTAACCGAAATCTAATTTATATTTACGGAATACGATCATGGTTTCGTTATATCGGCAGCTTGTTGTTAGCGATAGAACGAAAGCGCTTCATTGCCTAGTTGTACCAGGATAATATTAACAATGGTAAACAAATAATCATTCGATTAGTACAGCCTCGCAAGTAGGTGTAAGTTCATGAGAGAAGTCTCCGCATGTATCGGTACATACCAAATATTAAAGAAAAATTCCAGTCAATATTTTTACAGGTTTAATCTGAAGACATTCATTAATACTCATTTTCAGCTACAGAAAGTTAACTAATCCCACGAGGAATAACATACCATCACTTCTAGGCGATATTTGTTTATAATTTCTTTTCAGAATGGAAATTATACACAGAAAAGTAACAGTCAATTGCCCTGAAGATACCTAATAAGCTTCACCGCCTTGACAAAACAAACAGTTTCGATAACGTAGTTTCATGAATTACGTCATTGTCTTCTTCGCAACTACCTGAAATATAACGGAAAAAAGTGACGTCACTACAGCTGTGATATTGCGAGCCACGCAAGTACACGTACATCGCTGCAACAGACTCCATTCTACGCATCTATCGGACCTTGTAAATACGCTTACGTCATTGTATATAGTCCCCGCAAATACACGTACATTGTAAAATTAACCGAAATTTAATTTATATTCACCGAAACTTCGATCATGCTCTCGTTATATCAGCAGCTTGTTGCTACCGATATATCGAAAGCGCATTATTGCGTATTTGCACCGGGATAGTATTAAAAATGGTAAAAAATATATCATTCGATTAGTATGGCCCCGCAAGTAGGTGTACGTTCATGAAAGAAGTCCCCGCATGTACAGGTACATACCAAATATTAAAGGAAGCTCCAGTCAATATTTTTACAGTTTTAATCTGATGACATTCATTAGTACTCCACTCCAGAAAGTTAACTAATCCCATAAGGAATCTCAGACCATCATTTCTAAGCAGCATCTGTTTCCAAATTCTTTTTGGAAAGGAAATTGTACACAGAAAAGTAACCATCAATTGCCCTGAAGATACCTAATAAGCTTTACTGCGCGGACAAAACAAACTCAGTTTCGATGACGTTGTTCCGTGAATTACATCACTGCCTTCTAAGCAAGTACCTCAAATGTATGGGAAAATAGTGACGTTACTACAGCTGTGATATGCCCACGCAAGTACACGTACATCACTGCAACAGACTCCATTCTACGCATTTATCGGGCCTTGTAAATACGCTTACGTCATTGTATATAGTTCCGTAAATACACGTACACTGTAATATTAACCGAAATTTAATTTAACAAAAGCGTATCATTGCGTGTTTGTACCGGCATAATATAAAAAATGGTAAGAAATTCATCATTGGATTAGTACGGCCTCGTAAGTAGGTTCATGAAAGAAGTCCCCGCATGTACAGGTACACACCAAATATTAAGAGGAATTCCAGTCAATATTTTTACAGTTTTATACTGATGACATTCATTAATACTCAACTACAGAAAGTTAACTAATCCCACGAGGAATCTCATACCATCATTTCTAGGCAACATCTGTTGGTAATTTCTTTTCAGAATCGAAATTATACACACAAAAGTAACAATCAATTGCCCTGAAGATACCTAATAAGCTTCACTGCCTTAACAAAACAAACAGTTTCGATAACGTAGTTTCATGAATTACGTCATTCTTTTCTTCGCAATAACCTGAAATGTAACTGAAAAAAGTGACGTCACTACAGCTATGATATTGCTGGCCGCGCAAATACATGTAGTTCACTGCAACAGACTCCATTCTACGCATCTATCGGACCTTGTAAATACGCTTACGTCATTGTATATAGTCCCCGTAAATACACGTACATTGTAAAATTAACCGAAATTTAATTTATATTCACCGAAACTTCAATCATGCTCTCGTTATATCAGCAGCTTGTTGCTACCGATATCGAAAGCGCATTATTGCGTATTTGCACCGGGATAGTATTAAAAATGGTAAAAAATATATCATTCGATTAGTATGGCCTCGCAAGTAGGTGTACGTTCATGAAAGAAGTCCCCGCATGTACAGGTACATACCAAATATTAAAGGAAACTCCAGTCAATATTTTTACAGTTTTAATCTGATGACATTCATTAGTACTCCACTCCAGAAAGTTAACTAATCCCATAAGAAATCTCAGACCATCATTTCTAAGCAGCATCTGTTTCCAAATTCTTTTTGGAAAGGAAATTGTACACAGAAAAGTAACCATCAATTGCCCTGAAGATACCTAATAAGCTTTACTGCGCGGACAAAACAAACTCAGTTTCGATGACGTTGTTCCGTGAATTACATCACTGCCTTCTAAGCAAGTACCTCAAATGTAAGGGAAAATAGTGACGTTACTGCAGCTGTGATATGGCGGGCCACGCAAGTACACGTACATCTCTGCAACAGACTCCATTCTACGCATTTATCGGGCCTTGTAAATACGCTTACGTCATTGTATATAGTTCCGTAAATACACGTACATTGTAAAATTAACCGAAATTTAATTTAACAAAAGCGTATAATTGCGTGTTTGTTCCGGGATAATATTAAAAATGGTAAGAAATTTATCATTTGATTAGTACGGCCTCGCAAGTAGGTTCATGAAAGAAGTCCCCGCATGTACAGATACACACCAAATATTAAGGGGAATTCCAGTCAATATTTTTACAGTTTTAAACTGATGACATTCATTAATACTCCACTCCAGAAAGTTAACCAATCCCATAAGGAATCTCAGATCATCATTTCTTAGCAGCATCTGTTTCCAAATTCTTTTTAGAAAGGAAATTGTACACAGAGAAGTAACCATCAATTGCCCTGAAGATACCTAATAAGCTTTACTGCCTTGACAAAACAAACAGTTTCGATAACGTAGTTTCATGAATTACGTCATTGTTTTCTCCGCAATAACCTGAAATGTAACGGAAAAAAGTGACGTCACTACAGCTGTGATATTGCGGGCCGCGCAAGTACACGTACATCACCGCAACAGACTCCATTCTACGCATTTATCGAGCTTTGTAAATACGTTTACGTCATTGTATACAGTCCCCGCAAATACACGTACATTGTAAAATTAACCGAATTTTAATTTATATTCACGGAAACTTCGATCATGGTTTCGTTATATCGGCAGCTTGTTGTTACCGATATAACGAGAGCGCGTCATTGCGTGTTTGTACCAGGATAATATCCAACAATGACAATTAAAATAATTATTGTATTACTACGGCCTCACAAGTAGGTGTAGATTGATGAAAGTAGTTCTCGCATGTACAAGTATATGCCAAAATGGTAAAGGGAATTACAGTCAATTTTAATCCACTTTCCCATAATGCTTTTAGATCGATAAAAAATTAACACGTGTTTCGGCTTTTATATCGATAGCGTTCCACTTTTGAAAAAATCGAGATGAAACTTTTGGATCTGAAGGATCGGTAGATCTCCGAAAAGAATCAATTTTTGTTAATATTTATGAGGGTAGTAAACTTTTATTTTTTGAGTTATAAAACATTTTCTGAATACATGATACACTACATCTACCGTTAATTCTATAACCGTTTTCAAGTGAGTGACGTGGTCGAGTGGTCGAGGCGTTAGGCAATGGATCTATGCACACGGTTTCAATTCTCCATACCTGCATGGTGTATTTATTTTTCTTGAAAACATTCTTATGTTATAATTAATTTTATGCTCCATGTACGCCATAAAAATAGTAGCAGCTGATATCCCGTTGAGATA
This sequence comes from Gasteruption jaculator, assembly GCA_949825005.1. NCBI lineage: Eukaryota > Metazoa > Arthropoda > Insecta > Hymenoptera > Gasteruptiidae > Gasteruption > Gasteruption jaculator. The sequence goes on from CATKWD010000059.1 coordinate 12,583, forward strand.
TGCACTTGCTACTATAAATTATAGGACAGAAGAAGTATGGTAATATTATACCATTGACTTTACTTTCGTGTCAGATGAAACAAAGATTTATTACACGGTAGACAAGTTGAAGAATAGATAACTCAATTTAGTTTTAATATTCTTATTCTAACAATTAATATTTTTAAAATTAACGAAAGTACTATTCTATGTTCTTCGACGTTACGTTTCTTTAACCAGTAATAATTTTTGTCACGGCCTAAAAACGTGTGGAAGATCACAGAAACTAAAAGTACCATTAAAGCATGTTACATATATAGAGCTCTTATAAGGCCGTCCCACTAACGCGTACTACACATAAGAACATTAACGGGACGGCCTGATAAGTCTGAAGAATCCCGATAAGTATTGCTAGGCTTCCGAAAAAGGCCTGATAAGTATACTTCCACAAAGATATATATATATATATATATATATATATATATATATAAGAATAGTCGAAGAGCATTTAGAATTGGTGGGGTTATTGTGTCTTCGACGGTCCTTTTCAGAATAGTTGAAGTGCATACCATATTCTAGAGCAGTGCTCGGAATTAGTTGCACATTTCGGCCCGATTTCGGAGGCACCGCCTGCCTTACCCCCACCACCGCTGTAGTCTTGACGACCGAGCTGCCGGTCGAGCGCTTGACGTTGTTTTTCAGGGGCGCCCTACGATAAATATGTTTGGGTCCATCCAAATTTATTAATATTATGTTTAGACCTTCAAACACCTTTTATATATACATACACTACTCACAAAAATTAAAGGATATTAAAAAAATTACAAATTGTTGGGTGATTTTCAACAAGGGATAATTCAGAGAATAATGGCCGTATAATAAATTTAAAAAAAGGAAAATTGTAGCCTTAAGTCTCTAGTTTTTTAATCTGAGCAGTAAATTTTTTTAATACGAGCGGTTCACGATTGATCGTAAGAAAACCAACGGAATAAAAATTTGCCGTATTTGTTTTCATCTTCAAAATGGTTTAAAAAAAGTTTTGGTTACACCACCGCCAAGCTATTTTAGAGAATTTAATTTTCTTTAATTTGACAGCTTGTTGAGCTTTTTACGATAATTTGCCGCGGAGTTATCGTTGATCAAAGCAAAAAAATAATTTTTGACTTTGATGATCGAATGGACGTAGGGTTGTGAAAACTGTGAAACATCCTTTCTAAGAAGTCATTAATTTTTTTTATGAAAAAATTGTTTTCGATGTGATAATGTTATCTGAAAAAAAAGGTAAAAAAATTAAAGTTAAAGGATATTTGGATATTTTAGTATAACTTTTAAGATAATGGACAAACGAAGGATATTGTCGGTAATTTTTTAACCTCAAAGTGCCAAAAGAAAACCCTCAGAGTTTCAAAGCGCTACGATTTTTTTTTCTTAGTGCCCCGAAAGTTTAAATTTATAATTCTTGCCAAAAATCACCATAACGAACGAATTATCAATTGTTAGTCATTTTTTTAACTTTAAAATGATGTTCTCGGCAATAATGCATATTTTATTTATTCAAAGACATCAATTATCAGGAAAAAATGAAAAAAAAATTGTTTATCATAATTGAAAGCAAAGGTGGTTGCACTGGTAAAAAAATCAATCGAATTTTGTTTACGAGAGAAGGGCAAAATGAACAGGTTAAAAAATTTTTTAACAACAAAATTTGAAAAAATTTCTTTCTCATTATTTCTCGATAATTGATGTCTTTGAATAAAAAAAATATGCGTTATTGCCCAAAAGATCATTTTAAAGTTGAGAAATTGAATAAAAATTGAAAATTTTTTCGTTATGGTGATTTTAGGCAAAAACGATAAATTTAAACTTTCGGGGCACTACGAAAAAAAATCGTAGCGCTTTGAAACTTTGAGATTAAAAAATTATCAACAATATCCTTTGTTTGTCCGTTATATCCAAAGTTATACTAAAATATCCAAATATCCTTTAATTTTTTATTTTTTACCTTTTTTTCAGATAACATTAACACATCGAAAACAATTTTTTCATGATCATTTTCGGAGTTATCGATCATCAAAGTCAAAAATGGCTTTTTTGCTTTGATCAACGATAACTCCACGGCAAATTATCGTATCAAGCTCAACAAGATGTCAAATTAAAGAAAATTAAATTCTCTAAAATAGCTTGACGGTGGCGTAACCAAAACTTTTTTTTTAACCGTTTGAAGATGAAAACAAATACGGAAAATTTTTATTCCATTGGTTTTCTTACGATCAATCGTGAACCGCTCGTATTAAAAAAATTTACTGCTCAGATTAAAAAACTAGAGACTTAAGGCTACAATTTTCCTTTTTTTAAATTTATTATACGGCCATTATTCTCTGAATTATCCCTTGTTGAAAATCACCCAACAATTTGTAATTTTTTTAATATCCTTTAATTTTTGTGAGTAGTGTATGTATATATAAAAGGTGTTTGAAGGTCTAAACATAATATTAATAAATTTGGATGGACCCAAACATATTTATTGTAGGGCGCCCCTGAAAAACAACGTCAAGCGCTCGACCGGCAGCTCGGTCGTCAAGACTACAGCGGTGGTGGGGGTAAGGCAGGCGGTGCCTCCGAAATCGGGCCGAAATGTGCAACTAATTCCGAGCACTGTTCTAGAGTGATTGCCTCTTCGACGGTCCTTTTCAGGATAGTCGGAGAGTCATCTATCCCGGAACCTACCCTTGATTGATCCTTGATCCTTAACTTTGAACTTTCCTCGATTAAGAAATGGCCAACCGAAACTTGAATTGTTATACTTGTGATAATCGATTTCCTCCTCGAACAATGGCTCGTATTGATGGAGAGGCGAATGCTGCAAAACAGAACATAGCTGTTCAGAGACGTGATGCCTTCGATAGGCCTCCGTTGGTAGTCACAAACATGACACGAATATGTATAAATTGCAACCAGTTTATTCTTGAAGAAATACGAATGATAGAAGAAGATCCAGGTCACTTACGACTAAATGTTTTAATACAAACTAGGAACAATACATGCCTCATATGCAACGCTGGCATTAACCTTCATCGATTATCCATAGAATGTAAAGCTAATGTCTTCTTCTATAGAAACATATATATTCTTTAGAATGTTAAATCGTGTCAACATCATTTGGATAACAGAGGATTTCTGCTGCATCATTATTACTTGGCTTGCAGTCCATTAATAGACCGTACGTAATAAGAGGACAAGAACTACAAATATTTTTGCAAGCTCTCCGTGATGTAGCAAGAAGTATAACACGTATTGATGACGAGAACAGTTTATCAGACGAAGAATTCAATTCTTTCTGTCCAATAACTAAAGATCAATTCAGAGAACTATTTACTTACTGCGACCGAGTTCCTCAAGAAGGTGGTTATAGATATGTTAATAAAAAAGAACTTCTAATGTTTCTATGTAAAATGCGACAAGGAATTTCAGATAAATTCCTTTGCGCTATGTTTCAATATTCAAGCAGACAAGCAACAAGTTCGGTTATGGATACTGTTAGGAAATCTCTGATGCAGCGTTTTGTACCTGCTAATATTGGTTTTGATGCAATTACACGTGAAAATTATATTGCCAGACATGTGACTGAATTTGCTAATGAATTGTACAACACAGATCCCCATACTCCTAGAGTCATTGCAGTTATAGATGCCACTTATACATATATGCCGAAAAGTTCTAACTTCAGGGTACTTCCACAGTCATATTCTACGAATTTAATGATGTAGTCGAAAACACCTACAATAACTTACTTTCCAATTATTAAATTAATTTAAATCTAAGAAATTATGTTATGAAATTAAAAATATAAATAGAATCAGTGTTCTGAAGATGACAACGTATTAGTTGTCGAAACGTCAACACAACAAATTTATCAATAAAAAAATTTGAAGACCGAAAGACTGAAGAAATTACATATTCATTTAATACCTACGGTCAAAGAAGGGATATTCCAAAATAAGTCATATTCTGTTCACAAAGGACGTCACTTGGTCAAACCGGTATTGATAGTTGCGCCCGATGGCTGCATTCTTAATATTCAAGATCCATACTTTTGCGATCATCCAAATAATGATGCTGGTAGTTTGTTAAATGAATTCGGGCACGATGCGGATAGAATGAGAATGTGGTTTCAGGATAATGATATTATCATTGTTGACAGAGGTTATAGGGATGCTATCCTACTCTTTGAACAATTAGGCATTACGTACTTGGAAAATGCCAGCATTATTGAATCAGAACGAACGACAGTTAAACACAGTAGACGCTAACGAGTCACGGCTTGTTACGAAATCAAGATGGATAGTAGAAGCCAGAAACGGACATCTTAGATCAATATTCAAAATCTTCCAGCATATCCTACAAATTCAGCAGATTCCGTACATAGGAGACTTGTATCGGAGAGCTGGAGCAATTATTAATAGATATCATTCTATTATTTTCATGCAAGGAGTAGACGCTGAAATGGCTCACCGACTCCTTGAACGAGCCAGAGAACCAAATGTTGTTCAAGCACTTGTGGAAGCTGAGAATCTTCATACGAGAAATGCGCAAAGGTGGGTTCGTCTGGATACTGGGCAAATACAGGACTTCCCAATTTTAACAATTCAACAATTGACAGATCTGTCATTTGGTATATACCAAGTAAGGCTAGCCCCTTCATACGTGTAAGATAAATTACAGCGAGAAGCCGAAGAAGAATTTCAGCTAGAAATGTTACGAGATCAAAACAGACTGCCTCAGCTAGGTTTCATAAGGGTTCCAGTTTTTTCTCGATTTCGCAATGCTACTAGACATCAGCTTCGGATAGCATATATACCAACTGATGAGGAACAAATGGAGGTGGAGGAACAAGACGTTGGTAATCCTATCCATGGTTATTATTGTTCCTGCAAATCCGGTGCTCGAACTGTTGGTACATGTGCGCACGTTGCGAGTGTCATGGTTTTTGGGGCATGCACAATATGAGCAAAACATTCAATACCCATCCAGGAGACTTGAAACCGTGCAGGATGCAGGAAATAGACCACTCTAATAAAAAGTACTACTACTATTGCACTCAATAGTGAACGAGAATGCTACAAGAATCAGCCCTTTTGAGGGCTATATGATGTATCAAATGCGATCGCACAACCTCTACGTGGTATATATCGGATAACGCTAATGCCGACGGTTCATTAATAATTTATAACAATGCGTATTCAAACCTTCCTTAACAAACGAAAATTGCGACTTCATCGTACATCGAGTGACACGAATTCGAATCCCGATCGAGACACGTCGTCAATATTCAACCCGTTTCTCGAAAGAGCTTTAAACACATTGCGTACGGGTCACGAGAAATCTCGTTTTTAAAAAATTGAACGTTGCATATGTCACGTCGCGCTACGTACCTCATTGTAGGATTATTTTGTGCGCCATTATAAAACTAAGAACAAGTCTTATGCTAAAAAAATCATTCATTTATATATTTTTGCGCTTCCAAAATATCTATATACATAAAATCAAAACTGACAATTGGACATTTCAGCACTTTAGACATTTCACAATTTAAACCTCATTAATTAAAAGAGGAAATGAGAACGAAAATGACCACTTGCGGTGGCAACCGATGAGTAATCCAATCATGAATATATCACCTTAAGAGCGTCAAGCGGAACAATATATCAGAAATTGACGACACCGCCGAACGACAAGGCACATCCTCTCAACAGAATAAAGAGGAATATTTAACTAGAAAAATGTCCAAATGTCAGCTCATCAACCGATTTTATGACCATTGTCTTAGAAATAGTAAAAGAGAACAATTGTAACGAGCGGAAGACGAACAGTAGCGATAACTTTTAGGAAATCGAGCGACAAAAATAATTACTCCGCCTCCTAGGTATGGGGTTTTCAATAATATATAAACCTATTAAATTTACGGAAGAATCAGTTCCTCCGAAATCCTCGTACGCTTAAGTTGAAACTATTTTCATCGTTCTTCGGATTGTGAAATCATATCAATAAACTAACCAATATAAGTTTTGAAAAGTGGTTTTATTTATAAAGTTCAGTTCCGAAATCCTGCTTCACATCGGACGCCTGCTGCCCTGACGGAGAGCTCAGCCGCAACCCAACTTCAAGACAACGCTGATCATTTTTATTTAAAAATTTTATTAAGGTATTTGAAATGTATTATATCCTTTTCAATTTTTAAGCGGTTTTCTTTATCATTTCACGAGAATAGGGCAATTACCATTCTCAAAAGGGCATTTTCTCAAATTTTCCCGATATAACTAATTCGGCCCAGTCCGGAGTTTTGTCGCTTAGACAAAGAGACTCAAAGGGCTACGTTGTCAAGGTAGGGCTTTACTGGCATGCTGAGGTGGCATAGGTTGTGCCACAGGGTAAACCTCCCTAGGACGTAACACGTACGGGTCACGAGATTTTTCGTTTTCATGTTTTTTTTTATTCAATCGCAACAAGCAGCGGCAAATATTTTTGTAACGTTACCAGAATAACGAAGCCTCTCCCATTCTTAAAACAAATGATTAGCGAATTTCGACATTCCGAGCATATAGAAATGATCAGTCATTATAGCCAGTACATCAGTAAATCTGTGCTGATCGTCGTAGGTATCTTATAAATGTGCGGGCTTTGAGCGCGTGTTGAACGCACAGATGTTAACATGTATCTACAATGATTCACGTGACTCTAGTCCTTTCGCTTCTTGCTTTGCTAAAAGCCGTTTGCACCCTCAAAGAAATTACTTCATCCCCTTCTGCTAAAGGGACACAGCCATATTCCATAAAGAAATATAGGAAAACTCGGGGGTTAAGTCCTATTAACCCTGCAAGGGTGTCTTAAACTCATAAGGGTTGGCCCTATCTGTAGGTGAGGGTTTATACATCGGGAGGACTAGGGATGTGTATGGATAGTTGGTCTATTGGGTTATTCATCCTTTTTTCTACGAAAGGGGCACAATCCTACAAGCCATAGAATTTTATGTAAACTAAGGGTTATTGTCCAAAGGGGTGTGTTGAACTCACAAGGGTTGAAACAACCCTTAGGTGACCTTGAAGACAAACGGACAGAGAAAGCGCGAGAAAGAATTAACTTTCTATATGTTCGAGGCCTCTTCTAACTCATAAGGGTACAATTGCCCTTAAGTGACCCCAATCCACCCTCTGGAGGGTAATCACCCAACTTTAAGGTTCATTTCATTAAGATGAGATTAGGAACAAACAGGGCGTCCATCTAACATTTGGCCATTGAACAGGGAAAGCTTAAAAGAGACACATATTAACTGATATACAGGGGCCAGCCACAAACCACGACTTTGACCCTATTTGATCTCGCTAACTATAAGTTTATGGACTTTGTGCCCATGAGATAATTAATTTTGATTTTCATCCTACCTAATTCAGACAACGGATTCCCTCTGAGTAGGTCTTATAGCTCCCACTGGACTAGACCGGGCCCCCTCAGAGCAAATCCGTGTCCGCAAGGACTGGCGCCCAACATAATATCTATTTTTCTTATTGGTTGTGCACTCATTTTTAGCGAAAAGTTCTGAGTGTGGCAATTTGAAGCAACGCCACGAATTTTTGGCGAAATTCGTAGGCACGCTACAGTATAAACCGTATAATTCTCTGTTCCTGTTGAATTGACAATATATTTTAACGTGAACTTTTACGCTCTTTTGGAAATTGGATTAAAAAAAGAGGTTCCTATTTGAAATTTTAATGTTGACTTTTAAATGATTACTCTCTACTTGAAACCATACGACTTTGCAATTAGATATTTATTTGTAAAATGTGTTTTGTATAAGAATTGGTAGGAGAAGTCCGTTACTTTCCATCTAATGTTTTAGAGTCACTGATAATAATAAAATACTGATATTTTTACAGCTGGACATTGAATGCATTATGAAACTGTGGAGTTTAATAGAATACTTCCTTTCTGTCGCTGTGCAACTTTTCCTCTTTTGTTTTTACGCTACCGAAGTCAGATATCTGGTTAGTTGATTATACAAAGTATTCGCTATGTGCATGACTACAACACCGTCACAACTTGGTGAATTAATGTAAATTTTGATGATCGCAAACGTGTCTCTTACAATGATGTTAAAAATTAAAGAAATGAAAATTTAAAATTATTTATAAAATCCTTATTCACTTCATTTATTTTCATGTATAGCGTATTCTTTTTTGACCCTCAAAAATGCCAGATTTCGACTCCATGGGCGTTGATAGTCTTATTCTGTGTCAGTTCAAGGTCATACGCGGAACGAATACTTATATACTTAATATTGTAGTTAAGATTAATTATTTTAGCAATAGCACGATAGGCTTTTGGGATTATTATTATAGCACTATTTCCTTTTATTAAAAATTGGGTACTGTCTTCGGAAGGGAACGGTAGACAGTATTGTAGAATTGTCAAGGAGGCGGAAAAAACCACGAAGTATAAAACAACGGCTAAGAAGCATAATTGGGATGCTTTTATGTCTACAAAAATGCAATGGCAAACGGTATAGAAAAAGATGCTGTTTAAGGCAGTTTCTATTCGAACGTAAAAATTGTTTAACAAAAAGAACGAACTCACTTTAAATCGGTTATTCACAGTGTCATTGGACAGTGCTGTAATAATCTAAAGTTAACCCAAATCATTGGATCGTAATTTTAGGTTACAAAATGTCGTGTGGTCAAAGAACAAAAAATCTTAAAGAATAGTAAAGTATACATCAGAACGAGTAGTGAAACGGTTTTAAAAATCAAAAGAATTCTTAACTAAAGATATTTGAAACTACCAGATTACCAACCCTAGTAGCCACGTATGAACATACAGGTTTTGCAATTTTCTTTTCGAAGTATCTTCAAAAAGAATTGCATCAGACTTATGTAATACTTTACAAGAATCTTACAATAGTGTCTACCCCTGGGCCTATTTTGCAAAGATTTAGCAGATTTGGTAAAGATCTTGCACAGATTTTGCGTATTTCTTTTCTAAATGTCTTTAACAGATTTACAGCAGATTTTAGGAAGCTATTATGAAGATTTTACAATTTCTTTCTAAAATATTTGAGACAAACAATTTTCTTCTCCAATTTTCTTGCAAATACTTCGCAAGAAACTTGTAAAAGCTATGCAAAAAACTTACAAATATCTTGTAAGAACCTTGCAAGCGATTCGCGAACATAAGACTCCGCATTTTTGTCTCCTCTCTTTTAGAGCACGGGGCCACGTAGTTAGACAATTCGCTTTGTACTTTGGGGAACAGTTCGATTAGACTGTCTAACAAATTTGAACTTTTTTTGTTTTAGAACATCTATTGGGTGATTTTTGTAGTATTCCTTGTCCTAAACATGAATCTAAACCAAATTTCTCCGTCACTTCCGGTTTTCAAAAAACACGAGGTTTTGTAAAGAGCTGCGGCGAGCGACGAAAACTGAGCGTGAGCAATTTGGTTTTCAGATTAATGTTTAGGTCGGGAAATACTATAAGAATCACCCATTGGATATTATAGATCAAAATTCGTGTTGGACAGTATTATTCCGGCTTTGTTGCCGTTGTGGCAACGATGAATCTTCGATTATCTTTCGATTTAGGTGTAAGTATTAGTAAGTATTAGGTATAAGTAACAAATACTTTATATGAATCTTTTTCAAGAGATATAAAAGTTATATTTAATATATTTTTAATCTTTTAATTGAAGTTAATGTAACATTTGTTGAATTTTGCATAATAAGAATGATAATGTAAGCAAAAAGCCCACATTCGAAAGGAAATATATATTTCTTATTTTTTCTTTTAATTTTGTACAAAGTGATGAATATTATGAATTTATGACTTAATTTTATACCGATTATTACATCATAAAGGACACGTATATTTTCTATCTGCTAAAAAACACTTTTAAGGGGTGAAAATCACCTTCAAATTTCACCAGAAAACAAAGTTTTTCTGATATTTTTCGGCTGTCAATGAATATTTTGCGATGGGACCAAATGGAAAATGTTTATTATGGGAAGCGCCAATTAATCGATGTTTTTCTAACTATTGGGATTCCAACCTCTTTTTTTATTTTGGAAAAACGTCATTGATATGTTCACTCTAAAAGATCAATTTCAGTCTTAAAAATTAAGAAAAGAATATTTTTATAAATGAAATAAAATAATTGAGTTGACATATTTAAAGATTTTGCGTAAGACCACCCCTACGTTCGATCACTACCCTTTAAGGCGAATATCCACATACATCAATGAAAAGTACATTTCTTCCACGAAATATACTGTCTATGCAAGCTAAATATTATTTTGTATCAATTACGAGAGTGCATACATATTTTCGAGTAAAAAAGAATTAAGGGGTAAGAAATTGTCATCCTCAGATAACGTTTTTCTGATATATCTCGGTTCCTAACAAATATTTTGCAATGGGACCAAACGTAAAATATTTATATTAGAAAGCGCCAATTAATGAATCTTTCTATGACTTTTGGGGTTGTGACTCCTATTTTTATTTTGGAAAAACGTTTTTCTAATTGACATATTCGTTATAAAATATCAATTAAAACCTGAAAAATCGAGAAACGAATATGTTTGTAAATAATGTTTGTAAATAAAATAGAATAATTAAGTTGACATTGTAACGTGGCGTTTGACACGCTACGTTACAAGAGTATTTTCCGGAACATACCCGTCCAGAGGAGACGTCAAGTTGGTTGGATTGGATTGTATGTTGGATAAATAGTCGTGTAAAGGGCTCGATCCCTTAGGTTAAGGCTAGGTTAAGTTCTCTAGATAAGATAGTGATAAGTGGCGTGTAGGAGGAGCCGAGGAATACTATTGGTTCGTCCCCTCGATCAGAGATTAACGAACCAACCCCCTAAAGAAACACCTCTGGTAGAAAAAAATTGAGACAAGTTCATGTATGAAAAGTGATACCTCTACAAAAAGCACATCTGATGCCCCCCCTCCCCCCCAAAAAAAATTCTAATTTATACAGAATGTCCAAAAATCGAAAATGATTATAATGAGAAACGAATACATCATATTTTTTATAGTTTACAGCAATGCTCGGAATTATTTGCACATTTCGGTCCGATTCCTGAGGCACCGCCTGCCGTACCCGACCGAGCATGACGACCGAGCCGCCGTTCGAGCACTTGACGTTGTTTTCCAGGAGCGTCCTACGATAAATATGTCTGGGTCCATCCGCATGAGTAAAAATTTCCTTGCGCTGTCAGTAATTTTTATTTCTCCAAATAATTAAATTTATTAATATTATGTTTAGGCCTATAAACACCTTTTATATACACTGTGACGTGGTATTTGGGAGGGTCGGGTGACCTCCACCACGTGCACGTCTGATCTTCCGTTGGGCGCCAGCCAGGGTCGACCTGGCCGTGCTGGGTGCTGAAAAACTACGGAAAATACAAGTTGGGGACCGGAAAAATGAATAAAAACTCCCGGAATCTACTATAATATCACAAAACCGGATCTTTATTCCCGGCCGAATACCCCAAAAAGAAATAACATCAAAAAAAAATAAATAGTAATAATACATTCGTTAAATCTTAATACTAATTCCGATCCGGGAGAAATTCCGGCGAGCGAATTTCACACGACGTTACACAAAATGGCGGCCGGCACGCTACCGGCTCTTCGCCTCTCTCTCGTACTCACACACTCTCTCTCTTTCTCTCACTCACACTAAACTAGGAGGAACTCCCGGGGTCGCCAGGAAGTTCCCCGGGGCAACTGCTTTCCGGCCCGGACACCCGGAACCGGAACAAATAACAAAAGAAAAAGGAACGAAAGGGGGCAGGAGACGCGCCCAGTCTCCCCCGGAACTCTGCCGGCCACACGCCGGGCAAAGAATAAAACAAAAGAATCTAATATAACACAAAAAGAAAGACAGCGAGAAGCCTGAAGCCTCGCTCACGAACCTTTCTTGCCTTCCGAACTCTGCTCGTTCTCTACGGCGCGATTCCTCTCCCAAAAATCCTCCAAAATGGCGAAACGTCCGAAGGGTACGGCGTGGAACGCGAGAATGACTCGCTCTGCGGTTCTCCTCGGAGAGGGGGAAGATCGACCGTGGATCGCAGCGCTGGAGCCTCGCCGGTCCGTCCGGTGCTGCCCTCCGAACTAATCGTAGCTCCCTAGCCGGCGCGGGACGGTTTGAATCCGGTTTCTCCCGGCTGACGTATTCGCGGGCATCGTCTCTTCCGGAAAGCCCGGGTCCGGTGTTACTCCTTCCTCCGGTGGGAGCAGGGATCGGGCTGGTGGTTTTCCCCCGTCCTTAAGGGTGCGAGGAGGGTATCTCCCTCGGAGTGACAGCCGGAACTTCGAATGGCCCCCGGTTGCCGCGCCGCAATATGGCCGCTCGTATTCCCGGCTTCAATTCCCCCGTTGTTCTGCGGTCGATTCCCGATCGATACCTCGGTGGACTCATGGAAAAAGAACGAGCGGCGACAGAAAGAAGGTTATGTACGGTTGCCCGGGGGATACGGCGGTGCCTTACCGGTTACCCGGGATTCGGATTCCCCGATTCCCGCGTTCGACACCTTTACCAGGTAGGACGTTAATACTACTGTAGTGGATGGGGTTCGTAAAATCCCCATCACAGGGGTGACAAATTTCCACCCCCAAATAACTTTTTTTTATATATTTCGGCTCCTAATGAATATTTTGAGATAGGATCAAATGGAAAATATTTATTATGGAATGCACGTAGCCTCGGTTTTTATTTCTATGTACTGAAGTACATAGAAGCTTATGGGGTTTGTAGAGTACGGTGTAGTGGTACGATAATCCCTTATATTTTTGTATAATTTACACTGTTGGATTTATTTGTAAGGTAGGTGACTAATTAAGTGATTAATTTTTAATTACTTTTATTATCAAACTGTAAATATAAAATAACAGAACTAATTTTGTTGTGAATTATATGTTCTACATTTTTCGTTTCAAATATATTAGTCTACAAGGTTTTGACAAAATAGTAATCTTCACAGAAATGTTTGAAACACAGTGACTTTTTGCACCAAGCACAACGGATTGGAGCAACATTTCTGCAACTTTCGATTTCGCAATGCGTTTTGCAGTTATCTCCAAGACCAAAATCTACAGTATTATCAATGTTGATTATGTACTATTCCTCACATGCAAGTTCATATCGTGATTTATTAACCCATTAAAACCCAAGCCGAAACTAGCCGAGATAGCCTCATACTAACTATTGCATCGATGGTGTAGCTAAAAAAAAATTACCCGTATTTTTTCTTTTGACATTTGCAACTGTTCATAAAAAGTTATTTAAACAAATTACCAAAAATTTCTTTATTTTACAAAACTAGTAACGGCAATCGATTCTGCGGGAAAAATCAAGAGGAAAACCTATATAACACTTTTTTGTCAGAGTTCAATTTGTTGGTATAAAATCGTTATAAATAATTGCAACCCAGACGATTGATCCCAAACCCGTCGTATCTCAAGCCGAATCTAGCTGAGATAGCCTCAAACTAACTATTGCATCAATGGCGTAGCTAAAAAAAAGTTACCCGTGTTTTTTCTTTTGACATTTGCAATTGTTTATAAAACAGTTATTTAAACAAATTAATTATTTTGGTAATTTGTTTAAATAACTGTTTTATAAACAATTGCAAATGTCAAAAGAAAAAACACGGGTAATTTTTTTTTAGCTACGCCATTGATGCAATAGTTAGTTTGAGGCTATCTCGGCTAGTTTCGGCTTAGGTTTTAATGGGTTAAGGGGGTCATCCCGTGTGGCGGCCGTGAATTTTTTGTAATTTTTCATGATGAAATAAAAAGACACAGAGCTTTCAAATTTTTACTTCATATTTATTCATTCTTCAATTATGTCTCTGAATTTTGTTATACAAAAATACACTTATGATCATGAGTTATACCGTTCAAATGGCACCCGTGTGAAATAAACGGTGTCCATGATTCCGGCAAATTGGCTTATCCGAAATAAAAAAATAAAATTGCAAATTGATCTATAAGTGACTGGCTATCGCCGGAATGAAGATTTCTGAAAAACATTGAACCGCTTTCTTTTTACAGAAAAAATAGTCCAAAAAAATCATTAAATTTTGGGTCTGAATGCTTAAACCATGTAAAAAATTTATTTTTCAATGTTTTCAAAAAATCCTGATTACGGCGATAGCCATCAACTTATAGATCAACTTGCAATTTTATTTTTTTATTTCAGATAAGCCAATCTGTCTGAATCATTAACACCGTTTTTTTCACATGGGAGCCATTCGAGCGGTATAACTCACGATCATAAGTATATTTACGTATAACAAAATTCAGAGACATAACTGAAGAATGAATAAACATGAAGTACAAATTTGAAAGCTCTGTGTCTTTTCATTTCATCATGAAAAATTACGAAAAAATCACGGCCGCCACACGGGATGACCCCCTTAAAGAATCACGATATGAACTTGCATGTGAGAAATAGTACATAATCAACATTGATAATACTGTAGATCTTGGTCTTGGAGATAACTGCAAAACGCATTGCGAAATCGAAAGTTGCAGAAATGTTGCTACAATCCGTTGTGCTTGGTGCAAAAAGTCACTGTGTTTCAAACATTTCTGTGAAGATTACTATTTTGTCAAAACCTTGTAGACTAATATATTTCAAACGAAAATTGTAGAACATATAATTTCCAACAAAATTAGTTCTGTTATTTCATATTTACAGTTTGATAATAAAAGTAATTAAAAATTAATCACTTAATTAGTCACCTACCTTTCAAATAAATCCAACAGTCCAAATTATACAAAGATATAAGGGATTCTCGTACCACTACACCGTACTCTACAAACCCCATAAGCTTCTATGTACTTCAGTTTATAGAAATAAAAACCGAGGCACGTGCATTCCATAATAAATATTTTCCATTTGGTCCTATCTCAAAATATTCATTAGGAGCCGAGATATATAAAAAAGAAGTTATTTGGGGGTGGAAATTTGTCAGCCCATAATTCTTTTTTGTTCGAAAATGTCATTGCATTATCGTACTCGATAGAAAATAATATTTAGCTCACACAGAGAGTATGCTTCATGGGAGAAGTGTTCTGTTATTGTTAAAAGTGAATATTCGCTTTAAGAGGTAGTGAACGATTTGTAGGGGTGGTTTTATGCAAAATCCTGAAATATGTCAATTGAATTATTTTATTTTATTTATAAAAATATTTTTTTCTTATTTTTCGAGGCTAAACTGATTTTTTACAGTAAACATATTAGTGAAAATAACGTTTTTCCAAAATAAGAAATAGGGGTTGCAACCCCAATAGTCTGAAAAACATCCATACACTAGCGTTTTTCATAAGAAACATTTTCCATTGGGTACCATCAAAAAATGTTCATTAGAAGCTGAGATATATCTGGATAAAGTTATTTGGGGGTGGAAATTTGTCACCCCATAATTCTTTTTTGCACGAAAATGTCATTGCACTCTCGTAATTCATACAGAATAATATTCAGATCGCATGGAGAGTTTATTTCATGGGAGAAATATGCTTTTCATTGTTATAAGTGGATATTCGTCTTAAAGAGTAGTGAAGGGATGTAGGGGTGGTTTTTCGCAAAATCCTGAAATATGTCAACTTAATTATTTTATTTTATTTACAAAAATATTATTTCTAATTTTTTAAGGCTGAAATTGACTTTTTACAGTGAATACATAAATGAAAAAAAACGTTTTTCCAAAATAAAAAATAGAGGTCGCAACCCCGATAGCCAAAAGAACATCCGTTTACTGGCGTTTTTTACAAGGAACATTTTCCATTTTGTCCCATCGCAAAATATTCATTAGGGGCCGAAATATATTAAAAAAACGTTTTTTGGGGTCAACTTTGAGGGTGGTTTTCACCCCTTAAAAGTCTTTTACCGCCGATAGGAAAAAATACGTGTCGATTATTTTTTCACGAACTATAACATACTAAAATTTCATCAAAATCGGTGAGGTACACCTCAGGTACCTTCCTTGTCAGTCATATCTTTAACGATTTTATTAATGTAAGGTGTTCCGTTATCACTAAACAATATTTTTGGTGTTCCAAATCTACATACTATTGTTTCTAGAAAAGCTTTCTTGATATTATTACCTGTGGCTGCTCGTAAGGGTATTATCTCCACCCATTTTGTGAATAGATCTAGAAACACTAATATATATTTTGCGCCGGATTTAGATTGAGGAAATGGCCCCATCAAATCCGTCGCTACAATTGTCCACGGTTCATCTATAATTCGATGTCCCATTAGACCGTATGGCTTTTGTTGAGAAACCTTGGATCTTTGACAGATTTCGCAGTTTCGCACATATTGTGCTATGTCGCCATACATCCCTAGCCAGTAATAGTTTCTAGCTATTCTTTCATGGGTTTTGTCAATCCCCAAGTGACCAGCCTCAGGATTGTCATGGTTTTCTAACAATATTGCTTTGATTAGGTGGTGTGTAACCAGTTTCCATTCTGGATCTGGACTCCTTACCAGATCAGAATATAATTCACTGGGTTTGTAAACGTATAAATTATTGTTTTCAATTTTCCAGTCTTTAAATTTTCCTGGATTGTTTAGTACCGTGTGGTACTTTCTATTGTACCACCTGTTAAGAATTGTTTCAGTGTTGGGTGTTGGTGGGTTCGTGTTGTTAGGTGTTTATGTAGTCGTTGCGTTAATTTGGTTGGTATGAGTTGAGTTATTTTGTGTTGCTATGTTTTGTGTGGTTTGTGTTTCGTTTGTCATGTCTTCGTCTGTGGGGGGTGTGTTCTGTTTCGGGTGTGTGTTTTCAAAGAGTCTTGTCAGTGCGTCTGGGACAGTATACATTTTTCCTTTTCTATGTATTATTTCATAATCATGTTCTTGTAATTCTAAGAACCACCTCATCAATCTACCTGAAGGGTTTTTTAAGTTATGTAGCCATTTCAGACAACTATGGTCTGTTATGACTATGAATTTATAACCTTCAATGTAAGGTCTGAATTTTTTTACTGCCCAGACCATCGCCAAGCACTCTTTTTCTGTTGTCGTGTATCGTTTTTCTTGGTCTGTGAGCATTCTGCTAGCGTAAGTAATTGGGTGTTCAATTCCATCTATGTTTTGTGACAGAACTGCTCCCAGACCATTGTTGCTTGCGTCCGTCTGTAGTGTGAATGTTTGTGTAAAGTCAGGTCGTGTAAGGGCTGGTGGTGTTGTCAAAATGTTTTTAATTGTATTCAGAGATTCCTCCTGGGCAGAAGTCCATTCTCATTTTACATTTTTTTTTAATAGTTTTGTTAAAGGAGCTATTATCTCCGAATAATGTGGAATGAATCTTCTGTACCAGGATGCCATGCCCAGGAATCTCTGAATATGTTTCTGTGTCTTTGGTGTCGGGTATTCCTTAATGGGCTGTACTTTTTCTAAGTCAGCTTGTAGGCTGTGTGAACCTAGCACCCGACTTTTAAAAATCGAATTTTTTTTTAATGATTCTTAAAGATTTTCGTATGTAGTTGATTGTAGTAACAATTATTTCGTTTGTAGTACCCCCAAAAAAAAGTTATGGGATTTTGAAAAATCCGTATCACCCCAATTCGCCGGCACTCCAATTTTTTTATTGATTCTTATAGAGAATCGTTTGTAGTTGATTGTAGTGAAGGAATTTCCGATTGTAGTAAAAAAATAAAAAAAGTTACAAATTTTTAAATTAAAAATTTTTTTTTTCCGATGAAATTTGAAGGATTATTCATATTTTTCGGGAATATACAATTGAAATAAACTATTACATAACCAACTTTAAACGATTGCGAAGGCTTTCCTTGAAAATACATCGACTCTACATAAATTTTCAACAATGCAAACGAAAAAAAAACTATGCTCCCAGCCACTGCACTGACAAGGGAACCTTGCGAGGTGTCCCCCTCCGATTTGGATGAAATTTGGATATGTTGTAGTGCTTTAAAATCTAAGAGACACGTATTTTTTTTATCGGCCAAAAAACGGTTTAAAGGGGTGAAATCACCCTTCAAAGTTGGGTACCTCAAGGGGTAAGAATGCAGTTGCACCTAGAAAGGGTTGTCCAAATTTAATGCGACAAAAACTAAAATACTACTTATGAAAAGTAAGGAAAAGCACATGTTAAATTTATGAAAAAAATTTCTTCCTAAGGGGTGAACCACCCCTCGATTTATCTATTTCTCACCCCAATGAGCAAATTTACTAACAAATTTCGATGAAATATGCACAATTTAAAAGTAGAGGTCAAAATAGACTTGACCTGTTTTTGCTCATTGACAGGGTAGCAACATTAAGGGGGTAAACTACCCCTTTTAACACTTACACGCTATCTTTCACACGCAATCGGTTATTTCGCCATTCAAACGTGCAAAATCAATTCAAAATACTTTCCTCTTGAAAAATCCGTGATTCAACCCCCAATAACCGAGCTACCCCTAATTAATTAATTAATTTCGAATAATTAACAGGGGGTACCTCATACACTCCTCGTGTTACTAATGCCGATACCGAAAAATTAGCACTAAACGGCTATGAAACTTTTACCTTACCCTTCAGTATATTTGCTGGAAGTAATTTTATGGGGGTAAACTACCCCCTTTCGCATTAACGTGTCATCTTTCACACGGAATCTGTTTGTTCGCCATTCAAATGTACAAAATCAATTGAAAATATTTTCCTGTTGGAAAATTCGTGATTTGACTCCCATAACGGAACTACCCCTAATTAATTAATTCCTATTAATTACCAGGAGGTTCCTCGTAGACTACTCGTTTTTGAAGAGCTATGAAACATTCAACAGCTATGAAACTTTTGCCTTACCCTTTAGTACATTTGTATGAAGTACTTATGTTAGAATTTTTATTATTGCATTGCATGTAATTTATCTTATATGAGCAAATTCATGATTCATTATCAATCACTAAAACGATTCATTACCGATATTTAAAGAAATAAAATGGCTGTTAAATCACTTTTTTATTTGATATTCATTGTGTATATTGTGTACAAATCGCTGTCCGTATTCAATACAATCATGGTTCAAAAGTATTGCAATAATGGTAATCTTCAAAAAAATGCTTAAAACACAAAGATTTCTTGCACCATGCGCATCTTATAATAGCTACATTATTACAACCTGGTATTTCACAGGATGCTTTAGAGGATTGACTGAAACCGAAACTAACGGGATTGTCAAAATGTTCTGGTTTTGTTGTTATGTAATTACTTTTGAACCAAGCATATTTGAAAAGATTTGTATATCTTGGAGATGAAAGCTGATTATGCGTGAGAGATTGTAATTTAATTATATTATTCCTCAAGTGTAAATTAATATCAGAATTGAAAAGCAATACACTATCAGAAAAATGCCTAACAAAGTTCTTCCATATCCTGAATCCAAACACGTCCAGTAGTTGAATTTTTCCAGTAGTACCTTCTGGTATTATTAGTGTAACTAAATTTTTGTCTCCGGGCGTCGCTTCTTTAACAACTTTTGAGCAATGTCCACTCCAAGAGTCGATCAATAGCACACTATCATAACCAACATTAGGAAAAAAAACTTTTTCCAAAAAAATTTTGAAGTGATCTGCAAACAAAAATTAATATTTTATTATTATAAAATAAACGTATATTTAAATTCTTGTATTTCACTTGTTATGTACATACCTGAAGTCAATTTTCCAGATTTGGATGCTGTTATAAAAACATTTTCTGGTTTGAATATTTGCTTTTCAACAATCGGTCCAAACACACCCTTTGGCTCTTTAAGAACAATAAAAAGAGGGGAAAGCAATTTTCCATCGGCACTTATTATGGGTTGTATTGTATAGCTATGCGTTGTTGCAGATACAGATTGAACAACACATTCGACCTTTTTAACCCCTTCATCGCTTAAGGTTCGACCAGAATGAATTTCGAGTTGGAAACCACTTTGATCAGAATTATATATATTTTGTTGCCCATATTTTTCAATATGTTTTTTTACCTCATTCACAAAACTTTCAGCATTTATTGCTAAACTCTCCCCGTTTTCTATAGTTTTCTTTGTAACAAATTTATTAATTTTTCTGGATACGATTCGATGCGTTTTCTTAAACTTCAAAAGCCAACTAGGAGAAGCTTTGAATCGAAAGTCTTGAAACCCTATCTCTTTTTTAGCCTGCAATGCCCATCTTTGCAGGTCAATATCGTGAACAATCACACCAGCATCCAGAGCCTCCCGCAAATTCGTTAATGTAAATTCACTGATTCTCATTAATTTTTCTTTGTAAGTTCCTCCTTTATTCAATTGATGTTCCCATCTTCTTAACTGTCGAACAGATTGTACTTTCTTGTAAGTTCTTTTTTACTGTATCGACGCTATAATTTTTCTTCTTACCCGATCTCCAGAATTCCACTGCTCTGCTTTTATAATCGTAACTTAACTCTTCTTCATCCGCAGAACAAGTATCGAGATATGTGTGAGTTGGATCTTCCATCTCATTATCCTCAATAGCTTGAGCTTCATGTTCTTTAAACGGCTCTTGAAAATCTAGCGTTTCTTCACTTATCACTTCAACAGCATTGTAATCACCCATAGAATCAATCATAATTTTTTCGAAATTTTCCTTGAGTTCTATTTCAGCATTATTCACTGGAGTCTCTGCGATATTTAGGACTTCGAATGTAGCCAAAAGAAGTTTTATAACATTTATCGGGTTCACTTTCATAATGAACTATTTCTCGACGTTACGATTGAAAGAACAAGTGCACATTGCGAATGCAGCGATTTTATGCGGTTTATATACTTGGTCGGTTTGTTATGTTGTATTCACTGAACAAAGATATCTCCAGTTTACTTTATCTTATCTTTATGTTGCGATACTGTAGAATTTTATGAAACAGATAACTTGCAGTACATGGTCACATGATGATACTGGCAGTCTTACCATTAACGAATATTTTCTCATTACAGCTTTTAATATCATAAGAAATAAGGGTGTTTTAATGAGATAAAGTTACTATCTATAATAAACAGTTCATACATATATGATTTGTTGACGAAGAACTGGGTTAAAATATCTCCGACGAACAGAAAATAACGTTATTGCGTTGCTGCTTTATAAATATGTATTTTTACTTTTTTTTAATTCAACAAACGGGGAAAGTGCGAAAAGAGTGTTTCGGTAAAAAAGATGGTGCATAACGGCGTAAGGTGATAGTTTATCGCTTAAATATGTAAAAAGGTACGACGAAAATTTCATAGCTGTTGAATATCTCATAGCCCTTGAAAAACGAGTAGTCTATGTAGTAGTCAAATCACGAATTTTCCAAGAGGAAAATATTTTCGATTGATTTTGTACATTTGAATGGCGAAAATACAGATTCCGTGTGAAAGATGACACATTAATGCTAAAGGGGGTAGTTTACCCCCATAAAAGTACTTCCAGCAAATATACTGAAGAGTAAGGTGAAAGTTTCATAGCCGTTTAGTGCTAATTTTTCGACATCGGCATTAGTAACACGAGGAGCGTATGAGGTACCCCCTGTTAATTATTCGAAATTAATTAATTAATTAGGGGTAGCTCGGTTATTGCGGGTTGGATCACGGATTTTTAAAGAGGAAAATATTTTGAATTGATTTTGCACGTTTGAATGGCGAAATAACCGATTGCATGTGAAAGAAAGCGTGTAAGTGTTAAAAGGGGTAGTTTACCCCCTTAATGTTGCTACCCTGAAATTTGTTAGTAAATTTGCTCATTGGGGTGAGAAACAGAAAAATCGAGGGGTGGTTCACCCCTTAGGAAGAAATTTTTTTTATAAATTTAACATGTGCTTTTCATTACTTTTCATAAGGAGTATTTTAGTTTTTGTCGCATTAAATTTGGACAACCCTTTCTAGGTGCAACTGCATTCTTACCCCTTGAGGTACCCAACTTTGAAGGGTGATTTCACCCCTTTAAACCGTTTTTTGGCCGATAAAAAAAAATACGTGTCTCTTAGATTTTAAAGCACTACAACATATCCAAATTTCATCCAAATCGGAGGGGGACACCTCGCAAGGTTCCCTTGTGAAACCTTTTGTAGTTGATTGTAGTAGATTTTTTTCGTTTGTAGTTCCATTAAAATAAAAAAAAAATCGATTTTCTTGGAGCTATAGCTCTGAAATCGTTTGTAGTTGATTGTAGTAAACTTATTTTCGTTTGTAGTTCCTTCAAAATGGAAAAATTTTTTGATTTTCTTGCGCCCACATCTCCCACATCGTTTGTAGTTGAATGTAGTAAACTTTTTTTCGTTTGTAGTTCCTTCAAAATTAAAAAAAAAGATTTTCTTGCAGCTGCAGCTCTGACATCGTTTGTAGTTGACTGTAGTAAACTTTTTTTCGTTTGTAGTTCCTTCAAAATTAAAAAAAAAGAAGGATTTTCTTGCAGCTGCAACTCTGACATCGTTTGTAGTTGATTGTAGTAAGCTTTTTTTCGTTTGTAGTTCCTTCAAAATAAAAAAAAAGGATTTTCTTGCAGCTGCAGCTCTGACATCGTTTGTAGTTGATTGTAGTAAACTTTTTTTCGTTTGTAGTTCCTTCAAAATTTAAAAAAAAAGGATTTTCTTGCGCCTACAGCTCTGACATCGTTTGTAGTTGATTGCAGTAAACTTTTTTTCGTTTGTAGGTCCTTCAAAATTAAAAAAAAAAATTTTTCTTTCAGCTACAGCTCTGACATTGTTTGTAGTTGATTGTAGTAAACTTTTTTTCGTTTGTAGTTTCTTCAAAATTAAAAAAAAAAGGATTTTCTTGCAGCTGCAGCTCTGACATCGTTTGTAGTTGACTGTAGAAAACTTTTTTTCGTTTGTAGTTCCTTCAAAATTAAAAAAAAAGAATTTTCTTTCAGCTACAGCTCTGACATTGTTTGTAGTTAATTGTAGTAAACTTTTTTTCGTTTGTAGTTCCTTCAAAATTTAAAAAAAAAAAGGATTTTCTTGCAGCTGCAGCTCTGACATCGTTTGTAGTTGATTGTAGTAATCTTATTTTCGTTTGTGGTTCGATCAAATTAAAAAAAAATCGATTTTCTTGCAGCCACAGCTCTGACGTCGTTTTTAGTTGATTGTAGTAATCTTTTTTTCGTTTGTAGTTCCTTCAAAATAAAAAAAAATCAATTTTCTTGCATCTGCAACAAAATCAAAATTTTTTCCATTTTGAAGGAACTACAAACGAAAAAAAGTTTAGTACAATCAACTATAAACGATGTCGGAGATGTAGGCGCAAGAAAATAAAAATGTTTTCAATTTGAAGGAACTACAAACGAAAAAAAGTTTACTACAGTCAACTACAAACGATGTCAGAGCTGCAGCTGCAAGAAAATCCTTTTTTTTAATGTTGAAGGAACTACAAACGAAAAAAAGTTTACTACAGTCAACTACAAACGATGTCAGAGCTGCAGCTGCAAGAAAATCTTTTTTTTTTTATTTTGAAGGTACTACAAACGAAAAAAAGTTTACTACAGTCAACTACAAACGATGTCAGAGCTGCAGCTGCAAGAAAATCCTTTTTTTTTAATTTTTAAGAAACTACAAACGAAAAAAAGTTTACTACAATCAACTACAAACAATGTCAGAGCTGTAGCTGAAAGAAAATTCCTTTTTTTTTAATTTTGAAGGAACTACAAACGAAAAAAAGTTTACTGCAATCAACTACAAACGATGTCAGAGCTGTAGGCGCAAGAAAATCAAAATTTTTCCCATTTTGAAGGAACTACAAACGAAAAAAAGTTTACTACAATCAACTACAAACGATGTCAGAGCTGTAGGCGCAAGAAAACCAAAATTTTTCCCATTTTGAAGGAACTACAAACGAAAAAAAGTTTACTACATTCAACTACAAACGATGTCGGAGATGTAGGCGCAAGAAAATAAAAATGTTTTCAATTTGAAGGAACTACAAATGAAAAAAAGTTTACTACAATCAACTACAAACAATGTCAGAGCTGTATCTGAAAGAAAATCCTTTTTTTTTTAATTTTGAAGGAACTACAAACAAAAAAAAGTTTACTACAATCAACTACAAACAATGTCGGAGATGTGGGTGCAAGAAAATAAAAAATTTTTCCATTTTGAAGGAACTACAAACGAAAAAAATCTACTACAATCAACTACAAACGATTTCAGTGCAGTGGCTGGGAGCATAGTTTTTTTTTCGTTTGCATTGTTGAAAATTTATGTAGAGTCGATGTATTTTCAAGGAAAGCCTTCGCAATCGTTTAAAGTTGGTTATGTAATAGTTTATTTCAATTGTATATTCCCGAAAAATATGAATAATCCTTCAATTTTCATCGGAAAAAAAAAATTAAAAATTTAAAAATTTGTAACTTTTTTATTTTTTTACTACAAACGGAAATTCCTTCACTACAATCAACTACAAACGATTCTCTATCAGAATCAATAAAAAAATTTGAGTGCCGGCGAATCGGGGTGATACGGATTTTTCAAAATCCCATAACTTTTTTTGGGGAGTACTACAAACGAAATAATTGTTACTACAATCAACTACATACGAAAATCTTTAAGAATCATTATAAAAAAATTCGATTTTTAAAAGTCGGGTGCTAGGTTCACACAGCCCAGCTTGTAAGCCCTTTTCGTTGATAATGTAACCAAGAAACCGCACCTCCGAGCACCCGAATTCGCTTCATTGATTCTTGATATTATTTTTTCCAGCCATTTCGTGTGCTCCTCGAAGGTATCGGCAACTATGATCACATCATCCATATAGGCGAATGCATATGGCTCCATTTCTGGAGGTATTATTTCGTCCAGCAACCTTTGAAAGGTAGCTGGTGCATTTGTTAATCCATACGGCATTCGCTTAAAATGGAATAACCCTCTACCTGGTATTCTAAAAGCTGTAATTTCTTTTGATCTTTCTTCCAGAGGTATCTGGTAGAAGACTTGGGATAAATCTATTTTCGATATGTATTTTGCTTGTCTCAGTCTGTCAAGTATAGAGTCAATGTATCGTAATGGGTATACGTCTTTTTTTGTAATGTCGTTCACTTTTTTAAAGTTTAGGCAGAATCTGTGTTTGCCATTTGGTTTCCTTACAATAACAATGGGGTTAGCCCAGTCACTTTTGGATGGTTCGATGATGTCATTGTTTAGCATTTCATCTACTTCATTATTAATTAGATCGAACATCTTGGGTGACATGGGGTACCCTTTTTGTTTTATTGAACCTTTACCTTGTGTGTCTATCTTGTGTTTTACCAGGTGTGTTGTTCCTAGTTTTTGTTGTGGTGTGGGTATGATCGTGTTTAGTAAATTGTTTAATTGTGTTTGTTGTCTGTTCGTTAATTTTGTAATTGGCGAACATTTTGTCGGGTTATTGTGTGTGTCAGTCGTTTGTCTGTCGGTGTCTGTTGTGTGTTGTGGTAATGGCCAAACAATGGGAAAAAATTTGTCTGGAGAACTGTCGAATGACCACAGGTTTAGTTTAAAGTTTGCTACTAAACCTGCTTTTCTTATGTAATCCATTCCTAGGATAAAATCTATAGACAGTTCTTCCATTAATCTAATTTCTAGTGTGTCTGTTTTCCCGTTGTTTGTTATTGGCACCGTTGCTGTGCCTAATCTTTGTGCGGTGGACCCGTTTGCTGTTACAATTTTTTCATCTATTTTATCTATATTCCAATTTTCCTCTAATACTGTTTTAATTACTTTCTTTCCAGCAAACGAGTTCACCGCCCATGTGTCTACAAGAGCCTCGATGGTTTTCCTACTCTTACCTACTTGTATTTGTAGGAACCATCTCGGATCTTTTGGAGATACCACAGGAACTGTATTTGTTTGTTTTCTGTTATTTACTATTGTGTTTAATATTAATGGTGTATCTGTTTGTATTTTTTCTGGTTTCCGATTTTTTTGTGTGTTGTGACCCTTTCTTGTTTTCGTTTGAGTCTCCTTTGGTCACTTTGAGGGTACTCAAAATTCGTTTTTTGTACAGTTAGGACAAATCGGGCTAATGTGTTTTGTGTTTTACATCTGTAACAAAACGGTTCAAAAGGTATCCTAATTGTTCTTGTGTGTGGTTTGGATTATTACATTTCTTACAATTTTCCATTTTGTATTGTCTGTAATTTTGTTTATTTTTATTTGTGTTTTGTGTTTGTGTATTGTTTTGTTTGTATGTTGAGGTGCTAGGTGTTTGTGTGGTGGATTTTGTGGACTGTGGAGATGTATCAGTTGGTGATTGTACTATGTATTGTGTATTTTGTCTTTGTACGTTTGTCTGTGTGTTTGTTGTGTATTGTTTTGTTAGTCTTTCGATTTCTTCTCTTTCTGTTTTAAATTTATCTATTTCTTTTCCTTGTTCTATTAGTTCTTGGAAGGAGAAGAAATCGGTTCGTTTTATTTTGTTTGTGTATTGGGGTATTAATCGTAAGTATGTCATGTCTAGTTGTTGTGTTATGCTGTATGGTGGGAGTTTTTGACTCAAAAGTGTTCTATATCGTGTTATAAATTTGTTAATTGATTCCGTTTCGCTCTGAGTGGTACTTTTTATTTTAAATTTAAGTCTTTTTTGAAATGTTGGTGCATCATACTCTGAACGAAATGAACTTTCAAACTGCTCCCATGATTGCCAGTTACTTTTATGTAATTTATACCATTGTAAATCAGTGTCTTTTAGTGTGTAGGACAAGCAGAGCAGCATATTTTCTAATGATAACTCATAGATTGCTCCTAATTCTTTAAGAGAATCCAAAAAATCTTCTGGGTTCTCGTATGATTCGCCTTTAAAGCATATTTTTGATTCTTTGATTGCTGCTATAGCTGTGTTTTTTGTCTGTTGCAAGATTGTTTGTGTTAAAATTGTTAATTCATTATTATTGTTATTTGTATTTTCATTGTGTATTTGATTTCCTGTTGTTTCTGTATGTGTATGTAAGCTAGTTTGGGGTTGTGTAGTGTCTTGCATGTGTCTGTCGGTGATTTGTATTTTTTGTTTTAGCATGTCTTTCATAAACTCATGCATATTTTGCATGAGAATTTGGAACTGCATCTGGTTTTGTTCTGTTTGTTTGTTTAAACGTTCCTCTATTAACTCTAATTTTTTTTCTAGTATATCGTCTTTTTGAAGAGGAACGTTACTTTCTACATTTTTAGTTATCGTGTTTGGTTTTTTCGTTTTTGGAATTGCCCCCTGTGTCGTGTACGTTTGGTTTTGTGTTATTTTCTGTGTGGCTGGTGTGGATTGGTGTAAGGGAATCGTGAATTTTATACCGGGTGACGGTATATTATTTGTTTCTTCCCTATTTTCACCTATGGTAATGGGTGGATTTCTGTCTGTCATTGTATTATGCTCCTTCAATATTTCGTTCGTGAAGTTAATTATTGTGTTGTCTAATTGTATTTCTTGTATTTCTTTCTCTTTTCCCTGGGTTTCCTTTTCCGATTTTTTTGACATTGTAATTTTTTTTTTTAATTAGTATAATTGAAGGAAACGAGAAAAGGCAAAGAAAAAAGAAATAGAGTTTGAAAATATGAACTATATTAAATTTTCTTTGTGTTTGTATGTGTAAAAGTGTGTTTAAAAAATATAATTTGGAAGTGTTGGTTGTGTGTAGTGAATTTTAATTGTGTATAATATATATTTGAATTTTGTCGTTATATTCTTGTCGCTTACAAGATTAATGTGTGAGTGTAATTGTTCCTTTGCGATAGCCTTTGG
The DNA here is from genome assembly GCA_949825005.1 of Gasteruption jaculator. Taxonomy (NCBI): domain Eukaryota; kingdom Metazoa; phylum Arthropoda; class Insecta; order Hymenoptera; family Gasteruptiidae; genus Gasteruption; species Gasteruption jaculator. Next base: position 40,318 of record CATKWD010000059.1, read on the forward strand.
AATAGCCTTTTGTAATCCGCTGGCTATGCCTTTCCTACCGAGCCACGTGTTTACTGTTTTTCAACCCGGGCTGGATTTTATCTTCTCTTAGGTGAAGACATTTCGAATATTTCACCCAAGAGAATATTTTAATTTTAAAATCAAACTGGGATTTTAATTTAATTAACTTAATTTTTAGAAAATTAATTCAATTTTTTTTTTGTATTTTTTCTTTTTTTTTCCTTTTTTCCTTTTAAGGAAAAGTTTCGTACTCGAGAAATAGAGAGAGCGGAGCCGGAAAGGCAGAACTTGCAAAAGAGAGAAAAAAAAGTAGTAGCTTTTGAAGAAAAGAAAAAAAAATTCGATTTTGAACTATAATAATTAATTTTATTATTATTTTTTCTTTCTTTTTAATGTTTTTCTTTTTTGTTCGGGCGCCAATTTGTGACGGCTCCTTCGGAAACCCTTTAATGAGGAGACCAAAGTCCGCGCGTGGTTCGTTGCTGGGACAAAAAGGGGGGAAAATGAATCCTTTACAGTACCTTTGCTGAAGACTATACTTTTATTAACTATTGGATGGGGATGAAAATGTGTTTGTGTGTGTGTGAGTGTATGTATGTGTCCAGTCCGTCCGTCTTCTTCCCTCCGCGATGTCCCCGCGTCTTCTTAGGGTTCTCGGTCCTCGTCCTTATCTCTCGTCCTTCCTTCTCCTTTCCCGTCTGTTGTGGGTCTCTCTTTCCCCGTCCTTCGTCCTTCCCTCCTGTCCTTATCCTTAGTCCTTCCGCTTCCTTGTATTTTTAATCCTCCTCACTGTTTACTCCAGTCTTTGGTTTTGCCACGCACCACACCACTACGTCACGGCTTCGTAATCAGCGATAATCCTCTAGGCTACGCGCCTCTAGTTCGGGAAGAAGTGAGGTCCTCGCGATTTCTTCGCGGTCCCTTCCTTCGGCCTACTTCTCACGCGCCTCTCGGTGTGCGTGAGTAGTGTGTGTGTGGGTCAGTGTGATGTGGTCTGTATGTAGTTTGTGTGTATGCGTGAGTGCTCTCTGTCCATGTTCGGCAGAGAGCTTGTAACGTGGTAATTTCCACGTTACAAGTTTACATAAATATGAAAGTAGCTTTAAATATCGATCTTTAATAGTTATCTCCTAACAATTCATATTTTATTTTAGAGTGTATACACTAAGTGACTAGTTCAATTTCATGATCGTAATATAGTAAAACATATTTGTACTGCAGATATTAATATGGAATTCACTTCTGAAAACGTTAGTGTTCGCGATAGGGCCGAGAGAGGGGGGAGCGATCGAGCCAGGGATCTCTGGACGGTCCCCTCTCCGATCTCGTCCCCACTCGCGGCGGCTCCCACCTCATCGGTTTAAGACCGGTGAGATCGCTGCCGATTAGTAATCGGCGATTACTCAGTTGCGGCTTGGCAGATGCCACGCTCGGAAGCAGGACCTATGTCTATGCTATTACAGGTTCATGGTATAGTATTTCCAACTATGCGTTACCTGAACCAAATCCGCGAGGCGACCTCGTGACTTACCTTTTCTTTACATGCGGGATCCGCACTCCCTTTCTTTCTTTGAGACTATTCGAGGGATCCTCGGGTTGTCTCTCCCTTGATTGGGTACTAGACCCAATCTTTAAGGTCCTATTTTCAGGGAGTTGACGCGTCTTCCACGCATTCGGCCACCCAGCGCCGCTTTGTCTCTGCGCACGAATCGAATTCGTGAGCGCGTCCTAGACGCATTTTTTGCTTCCAACGCCTCTTTTTACGGCTTTTCCTTTTTTGTTGATCGTTTCCTAACGAAATAGACGCGATCTTCGCTTCAGCTGCGGTTTATGATTATTGATTTGATTATAGGAATAGTTTTTGTTAGTCTTTTATTTTATTTTTGGAATTAATAAATATTAATTAAAGTTACTAACTCGCGTTTCTTCTTTGTGTGTGTTACCCGGTCTCGTCCGTCCGAGCGATCACCCTCAAAGAGATTAGGGCGAGGGATACCTCGCTATACCCAAGTCCACGAACGCACAGTTAGGTTTCGGGGCCCGACAAGTTCAGTACCAGTTCTAATCACGTACACAGATATTGTCACATGGACAAGATATAGAGGCTATGTAAGATATTGACGAATCATATGAAACGGAGAGTACGAGGTACTGTTGTGAACTTTTGGTTGAATGTAATTACTTCGTATTGACATAATGAAAAAACGAACTTGTCTAATGCTATCGGATTTCACAACTTTATTGGCCGAAGTTTTTTAAAATTCATATGGATATAATGCAAAATTTGAACTTGTCTATTGTCATCGGGTTTAACTACTTTGTGTGGCTGAAGATTTTCAAAATGTACCACAAAACTGTGTTTAGTAGTCATATTTTTTAGAAGACACACCAATATTTATTCATGTCCATTCTATTCTGTAAACTATAAAAAATATGTTGTATGCGTTTCTCATTATAATCATTTTCTATTTTTGGACATTTTGTATAAATTAGAATTTTTTTTTGGGGGGGGGGGGGCATCAGATGTGCTTTTTGTAGAGGTATCACTTTTCATTTGATTTGTCTCCTTTTTGCAAACATTCGATATTCTCAAAGAAAGTGCCAATGTCAATGCAAACTTTACTAAAGGTGAGAAATGTTTCATTCATCAGCATTTATAGTTCAAATATTTCTCTTCTTTTGTGATAAAGGAGTAATTAGTAAGTAATAGTCTTTTGATTTTTGAAAAACAAAGAAATTGGATATTGTTTTTACTGATTTTATAGGTTTTCAAAAACCTAAAGGTGTATTATTAATCAATTCTTCATTACAGAAAATAAGAAGTGTTTAGACTATAAACCTTGATGGAACATTTTTCATATTAGTAAAGTTTCCATTGACATTGGGAATTTCATAAAATTAACAAACAATCATTCCTTGTATTCTTTGCCGGTCGTTAATAACCATCGAATTATTATTCTTGGTTATTTCAACAAACCAAATTCTGTTTTAACCCAAATTTTAGAATTACTAGAGAATTTGCTAAGATTTTGCAAATTTGGTTACTTAAATTAACTAAGATTTTTAAACAATTGAAATTTTTCTAAATACCCATAATAATCCAGGTAATAAAAATTTGACTTTTTTTCTCAATTCTGGTAAATATAAAAAAGCAAACTTCATTGCCATCGTGCGCCTTGATCATCACCAAAACATATCTCAATGCAAAAAGCGTAGCCCCCTGTGGAGTCGTCATTGATACGCCAGAATGCGTTTGATTTAAGTGTACAGGGAAACTAATATCTCAACAATACCTAAGGCCTAGTAAACCCCCCAATTAGCCGCCACTGTCGGTCGCAAACTTCGGGTGAGTACATGAAGGCATTCCAGCCGTGTATGAATACAGAGAAACTCATACGGCTTAGTGGACACATTGCGTTTCAATGTATGGAGTTTTAAGCTGTATATATACACAGAATGCTTCGGCTGTTTTTTATGTACCCGCACCTAGTTCGGTCGAGAAAAGATACACGGTAGCGCTCTCGCCCAATTCATACGTGAACTTGTCTCGAGACACTACCGTGTCTCTTGATAATGAACATTAGGGCACTCACTATGGGGAGAACCGGTAATGATCTACGTGGGACATCTGACAGATCAACGAATAACTCGGAACTGGGGGTACCAATTCCCCCCGAGTGGCAGCACCTCCCGATCGCTATCAACGGGAAGCGACAACGTGCATTCGTAGCCACGCTCCGATGAAGAAGACGATGAAAAGGAAGAAGACCACTTCTCTTTTGTTTCTTTTCTTTTGTCCGGTGAATGCCCGCGGGCTTAATTCCTTTAGAACGAGCTTCTCCTTTTGCTTTGTTAAGACAAAGGAAGGGCTACGCTCAAGGATACACGGGATTAGTTCGGTGGGTTAGGTGGAGGCCACGTGCTCCACACAGCCGTCGCAGCCACCATCTTGGTTCCGGTGCCTAGGTGGTCTGCGAGCCCAAATTGGCTCCGAACTTTTCCAAGTTTGGCCTTCCCCCTTTTTCTATTTTCGAGTTAAGCAGAGTAAATTGTTTTCACGGAACATATTGGTCCTTTTTCTAGGTTTATTTTCTATTTGGCTTCGCCACATAGTTTTTGGCTGGGTCTCCTTGGAACCACGTGGCGAGACAGGACCAGGATTGCTAAAGGGGTCTTTACCCGATAATAATATTGTTATTATCACTATTCATTTTTATCATATTAAAGTCTTTATAGCCAAACAAATCTCGTTTTATTCATTTGGAGGATTTTCTTATGGGTTAGCCCCTTTCTTTTCAGGTTAGGTCGGCAGTTGGCGGAGTCATGGCGATACTTTCACGTCCCGGAGGTAAGAGTTAGTCGGTTTTGGGTTTTGGAACTTTTGGTCTCTTCGGATAGTCCTTTGGGACTTTTAGAAGGTCAAAAAGTCCCTGGCGCCCTTCTGACTTTCGGTACCTTTGGGAAAGGGTGTCAGATTATGCCGGGAAGCCGATCCAAGGACGAATATCCACTTATAACACTGAAAAACACGTTTACAAATAAAATTACCAAAAAACAGTACTGAGCTCATAACAAAAAATGAAAGTGATAGTGTCCAAAAAAACCAAGAGAATTGATATAAAATTTTGATTACTCAAAGAAGAGTTTAACACGTTCACGCCGGCGTGACCCACCGGTGGGTCACATTTGACTGTTCTGTGGACGGTCCCGCTCCACGCGGAAAAACATAAATATCCGCCCCGGCGTGAACGTATTAAACTTAATGTATTATATTAATAATTCTTGTGGCAAAATATCTCGCGACCCATGGTCCTCGCGCCAAATTATCTCCAGTCAAAAGATCCTCGCGACAAAATATATTGCGACAAAATATATTGCGACAAAATAATATACAACAACAAATTATTCATTTCATCAATTAGACTCTTAATCGACATAAAAGATTACCAGATCTAACATAGAAAAAAGTATATGTAACCATCGTTAACGAGAAGATTCCTCCCTTTTTAACTTTTTATAAATTTCAACGGCGTAGTGACGATAACATACAGACACTACAAACTGACACAACAAACTGATCGACGGTCTGACGACAACAAGCTGACG
>CATKWD010000060.1:0-17162 GCA_949825005.1 Gasteruption jaculator
TTAACGTTTGCAAACATTACATTTATTCTCGTAGCGTACTCTCTATACAACGTGTCGCTTAGTTTTCCTTTTGTTTGAAAAGTCTGACATTCACAAAATGCGCCCATTAAGTCAGATTCAGCGTGCACAAATCATTGCGCTCATCAGAGAAGGTTTTTCGCAATCCCACATTGCAAGGCAACTTGGCGTAAACCAATCGTCAGTTTCCCGCATTTGGCATCGTTATGATGAAACCGGAAGTGTGCAACCACGACAAGGACAGGGTCGGAGACGTATCACGACCGCACGAGAAGATCGTGCTTTAGTGAATTTTACCGTGCGAAATCCGGTTAATACAGCTCGCCGCATTGCCGAAGCAGTCCTACCAGGTCAACAAATTAGTGACCAAACGGTGAGGAATCGTTTACACGATGCAGGCCACAGGTCCCGGACACGTTGCCGTGTACCGATGTTAAATGTTAGACATCGGCGAACTCGCTTAGAATATGCACGAGCTCATATTCATTGGACAATGAGACAATGGCAAAACGTACTCATCACTGATGAATCGCGATTTTGTCTGTTTGGCTCCGATGGACGAATGCGAGTTTGGCGACGTCGAAGACATCGTTACGACAGACAGTGCCTTCTTCCGGTAAGAGCAATTAACGGCGGCTCGGTAATGGTGTGGGGTGGAATTACCGCGACTCAACGCACTGATCTCGTCATTCTGCCTCCACCAGGAATGACAGCGGTGCGTTACGTTGAAGAAATTCTTCGACCTCATGTCCTTCCGATGAGAGAACGCATCGGACAAAATTTTTATCTTCTGCAAGATAATGCAAGACCGCACACCGCCGCCATTACTCGAAATTTTTTAGCGGAGAACTCCATCAGACTGCTTCCACATCCCGCAATGAGTCCAGATTTAAATCCCATTGAACATGTTTGGGACATTGTAAATCGCAGGTTGAGAAACTTGGCACAACAACCTGCCAACCTTCAAGACTTGTCCCAGGCTCTAGTGCAAATCTGGCACAGCATTCCGCAAGAAGAAATTCGGGCCTGCATTACCATGCGAGCCAGACTACAAGGGGTCATCCGAAACCGTGGAGGAAACACACGCTATTGAAAACAATACGCACACACACACACACACAGAGAACATCCGCTCTCTCTCTCGCACGCACACACGCGCGCGCACACGCCCACGCACACACACACACACACACACAGCAGAGAGGGTTTGGAGTCGTTAATTACTGCGGAAATGACGAACCGCGGGGTCCTTATCTCTGCTGTGACACAAACTCGCACGCGCCACACACACACACACACGATGTGCAAAATCCGACCGGTAACCTCCCCGTGGTGCACGTCGGGTAACGCAAATACCGGCGGTACCTCACAAAAATGCAAGGGTTACTTAAAGCGCTGTTACTTTGCGTTAAAAAATCGCAGCTGGCTGATTTTTTTTTTTAAATCAAAGGGGAAGATCCGCGCTTCCTGCTGCTGCAAATGGCATCCCCGGAAAAAAATTTGCGAAGTCCGTGTGTTTCAGCAAACTTTACCATTTTCAATAAGACAAACATGTCCCCACTCTTAGGAGGTTACTAAAGCGAACACTCGCTTAATTTTAAATCGGAAAACGGCGTTTTAAAGTAGAGATTTCAAGCTTTAATTTAAAAAAAAAATAATGATCCTGCGATGATTTTTCGTAAAATTATCGTCTGTCAAAGTTTGGCAATTTCTGACCTAAATTTTTCTATGCAATAATTGTTTTGAGCAGTGTAATAAAGCTTGTATACATATAAAAAAATTAAACTTAAAGAAAAGGAAAATAATAATAAAACACAGGCGTCGCCTCTACATATTTGAGCGCTGGTAAGGAAGATATCGTCTGCGGATACAATCTGGACGTCGGTGATGAAGGTGGCTGTTCAAAGATGTAAATCCTCGTTGTTAGGTGCGTTGATCAGAAGTTATCCTTTAATTATCAAAAACTTCATATCAAAATAAAATTTCATTGTTTCTAAACATATTCATTTACTTAAAACTAGTTAGTTCATTACGTTAAAATAATTGGAAGTAATGGCACCTGTTCAAAATTTAAAACTAAACAAATAAATCTAATTGAATGGGATGCCAATCTATTAGGTGCGCAAATTAGTTATCGTTGTTTTTGTGATGAAAATGCAACTTTATTGTGAAAAGATGGTTACAAATGAATTATTCCAAATATTGCCTGTCGCTAGCGACAACTTTTTCCCATTTTTCTGGCAGAGCTCGAATACTCTGACTGTAGAAGTGTTCATTTTTTGAGGCTATCCACGAATCGAGCCATTTCTTGAGATTTTCATATGAGCGGAACTGCTGATCAGCCAGACCATGAGCCATCGAACGGAACAAGTAATAATCGGACGGCGCAATATCTGGTGAATATGGCGGGTGGGGTAGGACTTCCCATTTGAGCATTTCCAAGTATGTTTTAACAGGTTTGGCAACGTGAGGTCGAGCGTTGTCAATCTGTAGAATCACTTTGTCGTGTCTCTGCTCGTATTGTGGCCGTTTTTCACGCAGTGCTCGGCTCAATCGCATCAATTGAGTTCGATACAGTTCCCCTGTGATAATTTCGTTCGGTTTCAATAGTTTATAATAAATAACACCTAGTTGGTCCCACCGAATACACAGCAAAACCTTCGCAGCGTGAATATTCGGCTGAACCGACGACGTAGAAGCATGACCGGGCAGTCCCCATGATTTGTTTCTCTTTGAGTTGCTGTAATGAATCTACTTTTCATCACCGGTCACGATGCGATGAAGAAAACCCTTCCTTTTTTGCCGCTGGAGCACTTGTTCACAAGCGAAAAATTGACGCTCAACGTCTCTTGGCTTTAAATCATAAGGAACCCAAGTTCATTGCTTTTAAATCATTCCCAAAGCATGCAATCGCTTGGAAATGGCTTGACGAGTTAATGCTTGACGAGCTAATGCTGGAGCTGTTTTTGCGTTTGGCACGAATCCTCGTCAAGCAATGCCTCCAATTCAGCGTCTTCGAAGGTTTTTGGCCTTCCTTCACGCGGATGGTCGTCAATATCGAAATCACCATCTTTGAAGCGACGAAACCAATCATGGCACGTTGTTTTACTTAGAGCAGCATCTCCGTTAACATTTTGGAGCTCTCGATGCGCTCCAGCCGCCGTTTTCTTCGAATAAAAGAAGAAAATCAACACTTCCCGCAAACGACGATTAATTGGCACAAAATCTGACATCTTCACACAACCAAAAGTTTACGATGCAAAAACAAAATCGCTAGTGTGTCAAAGCGATTTGTTTACCACATGTCTAAGCTTGGTTTATAACGTTTTGGATGTGTCAAAATCCACCAGCACTTACTGCTGGAGCTATCTATTGACAAACAGCGGGAACTTAGTTGCGCACCTAATAATTTTCTTACCTATCGAGTAAGTGATAACGAAAATGTTTAAAAAATGCGTTAATTGATAGAAATAAGTTAATTTTTGAAAAATTCAAGAACGCAGTGAATCGCGTATGCTACAAATACAAAATTCATCTTCAAACATGCAAAAACTGAACCTCTATAAATACTGTGCAATAGAGCCTCACATTTTTCAAAATGGAATAACATATCTTTTTATTTTATGTTCTTTTATAAGAAAATAATTCTGGTTTGAGGTCATACATAGCGTGGTGCGAAAAAACCTACGGAACAGCGTAATAGATAGATAGTTAAAACATTAAGGTAGTTGTCGACAAAATCACGAGACGTGGAATCGTTTTAAAATTTTAAGGAGGTGTTTATGTAATTATTTTCTATAAGCTGTTGAAGTTTTAAAAGGCTTGGTGGTACCGTATTGGAGATATAACGTTTTAAAGTTGCAATATTTTAAACGTGAAACATAGAAAAACGCCTTCTGAGAGAAATATTTATATCAATTATTCAGTAACCAAACGTGGAATCTTTTAAAAAAACTAACAGTTTATGTAAAATAACATAATACATGTAATAGTTCCGAATGAATGTGGTCAGCGGTATAGTTATTGAATAATCTCGATGTAAAAACTAAAATATTCATAAAATTCAACTGCTAGAAAGAAGCGCCGCATCAGCTGGTAACGTTGCGAATTCTACTCCACGCCGTCAATTTGAATTAAAGAATTGAACGATATTTTTCGAACTATCATTCGGAAAATATAATGTAACGTGGCGTTTTACACGCTACGTTACAAGAGTATTTTTCCGAACATACCCGTCCAGAGGAGACGTCAAGTTGGTTGGATTGGTATGTATTTTGGCGACGGAATCATGTAAAGGGTTAGATCCCTTAGGTTAAGGCTAGATTAAGTGGTACAAATAAGATAACGATAATTTGCGTATAGGGGAAGCCGAAGAATCCGATTGGTTAGTCTCATAGATCGGAGACTAACGGACCAATGATAGGCATTAGGGCACTCACCATCGAAACCCGTAGTAACGATCTTCGTGGGACATCTGTCGGAATCTCGGGAAGCAAGGAAGATCGGTAACCAGGAAGGTACCGATTCCTAATCAGCGGCAGTACCTCCTTATCACTCAGCAAAGGAGTGCATGATAGCGCAAGCGCGGCCACGCCCCGAGGATGAAGACGAAGAAGAAAAAGAAGATCGGCACTTCTCACCTGGACGGCACCTAGGGCGAACGCGTATTGGGGAACCCAAACAGGAATTCGAGTCTTTGGGAGATCTTGAGAGACAAAACCGGTTTTGGGAAAACCAATCGGCCACCATTTTCGAGTTCGGGTTTTCGAAGGTTTGGTGAGTGCCCGAGGGCTTTGGCATTTTGAGCGAGCTTTTCGAAGCTTCGCATTTTCTTTAGAGAAGATTCATATTGGCCGGCTAGAAGCAGTTGGGCTTCGACACGATCTTTAAGACAGCCATCTTGAGTCGCCTACCGTTTGGGTGGCACACGGAATTAGTTTTTGGGCTTCACCCAAAAGTTCGGCTTCGCCCTTTCTTTTTGAATTTTGTATTTGAATATTTTTATAGGCGATTATTTCCTTTTACCTTTGTTTTATTCGGATTGGTCCACCTAGGGTTTCTTTTGTTGGTTTCGCCACATAGTTTTTGGTTCGGCCCAGTTGGGACCACGTGGCGAAACAGGACCATCCGCTAGAAGGATTCTCTTCAAGATTATTATTGTTATTATCATTATTTCTCTTTCTTTATATTAAAGTTTTCATTGTTCACCAATTCTGGTTTCATTCATTTTGGGGAGATTTTCCTGCGGGCGAACCCTTCTTTCTTTCCAGGTTAGGTCGGCAGTTGGCGGAGTCGTGGCGGAACCTTCACGTCCCGGAGGTGAGAGCGAGTTAGTTTTGGGTTTGGGAACTTTTGGACTCTTCGGATAGTCCTTTGGGACTTTTAGGAGGTCAAAAAGTCCCTGGCGCCCTTCTGTCTCTCGGTACCTTTGGGAAAGGGTGTCAGATTGTACCGGGAAGCCGATCCCGAGGTTCCCCAGTTACAATAAAAATAAAGGATTAGTTTTAAACATTAAAATATTTATTTATTCATTATTAATAAATTATAAAGCATTTAGAAAACATTGTAATTGAACAAAAACAATTTTATTATAACTTTTGATATAACAATATTTTTTTTAAGTTAAAATAAAATTTTATTGTAAGTTACTTATAATTTTTCTTAATACTTTTGGATCTTTGGTGACTTTTGGTTTCCCGTTAATAAGTTTTTCAGAAAGTACTTTAATTACTCCTAATTCACCTTCTTTTTTATAAATTTCTTTTAAATAGTTGTAGCTAATATTGTTATTAGCCGTCTTTCACAACAAACCACGTGAAATTACAGCTTTAAACGGACTTATATAATGTGCAAAATTAGCTAAAACGGTATTTTGTTTTAAATTTATTATGCATTGTTCATATGACTTATATTTTATTAATTCAGTCTCTTTATTTATATAACAAATCAACTTTCCTAACGTTTGCATATCATACATTGCTTCGTGAAACTTATCACTGAATTCGTTTTTCAATAAATCCTGAGCCAATACGCATAATTTCATTTGTCCCGGACCTTTTCTCTCAGGAAAACTTTTTCTAAAAAGTGGGAGAGTATCAGTAAATTCTAGTATCGTATTAAACTCATTATATAAATTATTATTTAGCATAGCCCGCAATAATCTAGAAGTATCAAATGCAGCGTTATGAGTGACTAGTAAATTCATAGTTTTTGATGAATTCGAAAATTCATTCAGTGAAATTAAAACGTTTTTTAAATCTACAGTTAATACTTTTTTATTATGAAAATATAATTCTACCAAATAACTTGTTAATCCTGTAGCTTTTGTCGCACCAGGAGAAACACTGAGCTGAAGTTATATAAACGTCAAATTCGCGATCATTGCATTTAGCTGCTACCTGTAAAATATCGTCAGTCATACATAATCCACCAGTTTCTAAATCAAAATATACAATGGAATGACTAAAATTATTTGTATTTTGTTGTAATGGCGGTTTAACTTGGAAATCAATTCCGCAATTACTTTTGTATGTAACGCCTTCAAAATTCTCTTTATTTTTTCTTAAAAGTTCTGTTTTCTTAACTTCTTCTTAACGTCTCTTCTTAAAGTCTTAAGTTTTCTTTTTTAATTGAAGTCGTTTTCGTTTCACTACTCTACTCTTTTCTTGTATACTTCTTTTATATCTTTGTGTATCATATCTATGAGCATATGAGCATATGTGCATATGCTCTAGTAATCACACAGCTGTGTGACTACTAGAGGGAAGCTCCAAATTTTCTTTTGTACGCAATAAGGAAATCTCCCCCACATTTTTACAGCAAAATGCACTTGCAACTCTACAATCCGCAGATGCACTTCTACTATAGCACATATTTTTTGGCGCTTTGTGTGCAATAATGTTATTTACGCTTTCATTGCTTTGACTAGAAACTTTAAAGGAAAATTTATTCGAGCTATTTGCATAGTTATCGAATAAGATTCGCAATTTGTTGTAAAGAGTTTGATCTTTTAATTTTACTAACTGAGTTTCTGAATTTTTCATGCAGTTGCACCAATGTCCGCAATGTTCGTGAGAATCAAGTAAATGATCGGGAATATTCCGTAATACTTTTGCAATTTCGATGCTGTTCCCAGTATTCTGAACAAGCGCATATACTGTAGCGCGACTGCCCTTCTTCTACAACTGATTAGGCATTTTTGGCACAGTCGCGGGACAAATGCCTCACTCAGAGAATGATAAAAAAAAAACAAAGATTCATATCGCAAAAGAAAATTCCTTCACCAATAATTAGGGAGTATGGGAGGGAGTGTTGGGCGCCAGTCCGAATTTCGGACGCGGAATTCCTCTGAGGGGGCCCGGGCTAACACAGGAGGGGCGTGAGACCCACTCAGAGGGAGTCCGTTGTTTGAGCTGAAAATAAAGGAACACTCAAACGACGATTATCCTATCAACTAATTTATTAAACTATTCAATAATAACAAAAGAAGACTGTTTTCAAAATTTCGGGAATGGACGATCTGAATTGAAATCTCAGAAGTCAAAAGAAATACTTGATAGCTATTTTACTTCACAAAGCAACCGTCAGCAGAGGGTTGAATAATCAGAGATCGAATCTTACGTATTACTGGTGCACTCATAGGCACTCCTTATATTACGCGAAAACCGGGAACACTCGGACTCACAAAATAATCAAACTCTCATTAATTAACATTCAATTAATTTAAGATTAACAATAGGCGCGATAGGATAGCCGGATTCAGAGGTCAGTCGATGACCTTCAGGGTAGTCTATCGAACAGTCACGAAAGACGAGATCCGTAACGGACACTCGTAAGCCGGAAGAAAGGTAGGACGGGAATGCTTTAAGAATACTCAAGAATGAGGAAAAGGCGCTTGCCAATAACTCGCAGTACCAAAGAGATGACCGCACTCACCGCAAACACGTCACTTGCCTCGTTTCTCGATCCTATTCCCGATAGAAAAATGTCGAATTCGCTCGTTGTCAATAATGGCTCCGTGCAGGACGATAGCTCAGGAATCTCTGGCGGTTCCCGGCTATGGCGTCCATCTTCCTGTGCGATAGCGCCCTCCTGGCGTTGACCGATTCGGGAATTAATTTCTCCAGTAGCGCTGGTAATTCCTTTCGGTGACCCAGTTTTATCGACCCGTTATCATTATAGATCATCTATGATAACTATAGAGGGCCACACTGGGTCAAGAACCGCTAGTGCTGTCTTCATCTAGCACGGGAGTCCTTCTAGCGCTGTTCCTTTCTTGCATGGGAGATCTGCCAATAGGAGCTGTCACCATACTTCGGCGGTAGACTCTCTCCTCTCTTTCCTTCCAGTGGCGATGTCGGTTGCGGTCTTCCTTGTCTCCTTTGCGGCTCCTCTTTGTGCGGATCTTCGCGCGAGTCCCTTGGCAAGGGGGCTCAGAGGAAAGGGAATAGTGAGGGAGTAAGGCGACAGTTTCGATAGGATCTCCAAAATACAACGCTAATAAAATTATAACGCACGATTACAATAATCTAAATTTTCAGCTGTTCCTCGTGTTCTCGGGGAGATTCCTGAGCATAGCTAACTCTCATTTCCCAACCCGGGATTATTTAAATAATTCTGTGCTGAAATTGAAAAATTGTAAACGGCAAAAATGCAAAATTATGAACAAAAATAATTACTGCAGTAACGGGAGGAAATCTCCACGCTACAATACAAATAGTCTTTGAATATGTACGACTGCAGCTGCGTTCTTTTTTAACTCTTGAAATGTGTTTTTTATATTATGTAATTGTTTTCCAAAATTTTTATTTAAATGATTTGAATCACAAAGTTTGTAAATTTTTTAAGGATTTTCTCTCTGTACTACAGCCATAGTAGTACTATGTTCGTCGCCTATCACTACTCTTACATTTACACCAACTTCTTTTCAAATACTACTATTGTTTATTAATTTAGCCCCAGCAAACGCTTCCATGGCTTTGGCGCTGCCTTGGAAGTTCTCGCGGCAATTATGGTCTTTTTTATCATGACCTAAGTCGCATAAGTAACATTTACGATTACAAGTGGTGTAATCTAAAATTTTCCCAGTCAAAAATCCAATAATCGCGCCGTATCCATTAAGACTATCGTAACTACGGCAGTTTCCGCGTCTGCTCCAACCTATAACGTAGGAAACAATTATATTTATAACGCTGCCTAATTTTTCATCGAACCTATCTAAACTATGTACACTGCTGGTATTTGAAGACGAAGCTAAATTTCTTGCACATTCTTGAAGGATATCTAAGTTTGGATAAATGTCTTCAATGATATTCGGTGGCCTAGAAGAATAAAAATTATGAAGGAATAGCAAAAATCTTAGATTTATTGATTTAGAAATTTAATTTTATTGTAAAATAAACATTATAAGTATCTTAACATATATGAGTAAAAATAAGTTTTAATGTGGTATAATAGACTTATAATTAAAATAAAAATGTGGTTAAAGTCTAATAAATATTTTTTAAGTAAAAGTACAAAAATTAAGAGTATAGAAAATTTAATTGAAATTGTAAATATTTTACTGTATAAATATAAGAATCATTAAGATTATGTAATTTGAAACTATTAATAACAGTAAGGATTTGTAAAAGTATTAGTGAGATGCTAATTATGTTAACAAAAATATTTTTAAAATGACTAAAAACAACTTACCAAGAACAACCATGGTGTTTATATCATAATACGTTCCGTTGTCCAACTTTGAAACTGTTCCGAAGTTGATATCATTTTTCTTTTTACATTTATCACACTCTATATTAAATTTGAGTACAAACCAAAACGTTGTTCTTTAATCACATTTTTAAAATCTAAGAAATTGTAGCACTCCGAACAGTTTAAATATTTCCCCAAATGTTTTATATTTTCATGTCGCAATCCCAAACGCTTATTATTTTCAGAACACTTTTCTTGTCGATTTCTTCTTCTGATATTTTCTTGAATCATAGAAGCTTATCTTTTTTTACTGAATTTAAAACTATATATATAAAAAAGAGTTGTTAATCTTTGTCTCCAATAGACTCGAAAACTGCTCGGGCGATTGAGTTCAAATTTATGGACGATGTTCGAGGCATCACTGGGAATGTTTATAGAGCAGTTTGAGCAATGGAGCGTGGGTGTAAATATGAGTTGTTAATTTATGTCGCCAGTAAACTCGAATATCGTTCGAGCGATTCAGCTCCACTGTTCGAGGCAAATTGAGGATCGAATATTTTCTGCTAAATTTGAACAAATTTGATGTCTAATATATGATATCCAAAGTTCCAGAGTGGAATCATGGTCGATGAAATTTTATAATTTAAAATATCTGCCTCGAGATTCCCGGCACAACCTCCGGAGGAAGTTGATCAATTACAAGCAATTCTGGTCCTTTTGGCGTAAATTACATTAAAAAAGCTTTATCAGTTTTCGAGAACGATTCTTCGTAAGAAATAAAAAAAAATTCAATATCTCCAGAACGGCCTGGCTGATATCAATGAAATTTTTACCACGCACGCGGCACAACAAGACTTACCAACCGTATAAATTTCATCGAAATCGGATTAGCCGTTTTGGAGTTACAAGCTATCAAAAATGACACGGCCGTCGGACGCGGCTACAGACATCGATGATATCGATGAATATATTTTGTATGTGTTCAATTTTAATAAATTTGTTATGTAACATAATATCTACACTTTGAGAGTGGGGCTACGATCGATAACAATTTTGTAATTGAAAAAATCAATTGGTACCCGTTAATGATTTTAAAAAAATCATCGTATTCCATAATGAATGTATAAAAATATCGAAGTTCTAGATACGATTTGTGTGTGAATTCTCTTATTTATCTTCTATTGTTTCAATCAAGTCTCAACGGTTATTATTTTGAAAGCTTTAAGTATCGGGTTTTGCAACTCCGTTTATTTACTCTTCTTGAAGAGAAAAATTTGTATAATCAATATGCTAAATTATTTATTGAACCATGTAGATAAACAGATTACATATGGATCAAAATTTAAATTATTTACACTCTTAGCACGGGCGAAGCCGTGCCGGGGAAAAGCTAGTTTTTTAATAAATCGTCCGATTAGCACTTGTAACTGATTCATTTTTCATGTCATAATATTGATTTACATGCTATGACAGAAATGCGATTGAAATGACAGAATGCGACAGTTGACTAACTTCGTCTGTGATACGACGTTGCCGTTTTTGTTTCACATGGAATATGTGTGCGAATATGCACACATACAGTAGTGGCCAAAAATATAGGACCGCCCTCTAAAAAAGCATATCTATACCTATAGAGCCGTTTTCGCCACAGGTATCGAAAAACCGACTACATCAGTGGAAAGATCATGCAAGAGAACCCCACAGGTCCCATTTTGGTTCCAATCTGCCAGTTTCGTACCGCGTGGGGTCAATTAATGACTTTTAGCATTTTTATCAAAATCGGACATATTTTTGTTACCGATCGTCACCGCGAGTCACGTTTTTGTGCTGGAACTTGAAAATTTTTAAAAATATTAAACCGGAGTATTTTTTTTCGAAAACATTGTACATTTTTACATGAGACCAGGCGCATTTTATTTTCAGAAACACTTTTTTTATTTCTCCAGGAAATAAAATATGTACGATTTTGGCAAAAATGCTAAATTTGTAGAAATATCCCTTCTTTGACTGTAGGTTTAAAATAAATGTATTGATTTCTTCAGTTTTTCGGTCTTTTAGAAATTATTTATTTCAAAATTATATTGACGTTTCGTCAACTCATACGTTATCATCTTCAGAACTGTACAAAGTTTTGTTATAACATTAAATAATTAGTATAAAACATTATTTTAAATCATAGATTTCGTCTTACAAAAGTGTATAATTACCATAAATTGATTAAATTTAAACTATTTAAATAACATCGTCAAGATGCTTTCGACTACAGAGTTTTAATTGTAGTGACATTTACCTTTACAGTTATTACTTTGAAGTCAATTTAAATGAGATATACATAGCAGTTTCGTTGTGTGATAATCAAAATATTGAATGTTTTCATATTAACTAGTTTCAATTTGATGATTTGTATTTTCTATATACTTACAGTACTGGACAAAATAAATCATACACCTTACAAGAAATTCTTTTTAGTAGCATAACTATTTTTCCAACGAGCAAACTAATTACTAAATCCACTAAAATTAAAGATTCTTTAAGTATTTAAATAAAGGACATATGAAATAATTAAGATTGTGCTCAATTTTTTTTATAACAACACATTAGTCAATATTGGTATATTTTGCCCTGGACAAAATAAACCATACACTTTTCGAAATCACAGTTAAAAAAGAAAATAAAATTAATTTTCATATTTTCAGTACTTGGTGTGGCTCCCTTTAGCTTTTAATACCACTTCCAGTCGGCGGGGCATATTTTCAACTAATTTTTTCAAATATTCAAAATAAAGTTCTCCCCAAGCTTACTGGAGTGCTTCGACTTAGGATATCTTGCTCATTATGTCCGTTTAATTTACCTTGCGGTTCAAATAAGCTCACAGATTATCAATGGGGTTTAAGATTGGTGATTTCAATGGTCATTCCAATAGTTTTATTCCATTACATTTGAAAAAAGCAGCAGTTTTCATTACCTTATGCTTTGGGTCGTTAACTTCCTGGAGGATAAGATTGCTTCCTAGATCCAATGTTACAAGCGATTCTTCTAAATTCTCGCACAAAATATCTATATACGTTCCTGCTGTCATAATGCCTTCAATTCGAGCCAAAGGGTCTAGCCGGATAAGATAGTCAAATCCGCCTTTGAGTCAATCGGGAAACGAATTGCACCATAATGTTCGGGGGGAAAAATAAGTAAGAACCCTAGATTTTCAGTCCCCAAAACGCACTAGGGTCCCTATAAACTCCAGTCTAGTGATTTTAGGTTTTTCGACGATATCTCGGTCAGCTTTCGAGCTAGAAAAAAAGTTTTTTTTTCATTTTCTAGCGTTTTTTAAGCCCTATAAATTTTTGCAATCAAAAAAATTTTTGGGGCGAAATTTAAATTTTTAGAGCCGTTCGAAAATTTTAAAATTCAATATATTGAAAACAACGACCGACTCATCGCAGGAAAAATATATGTTATGTATTTTCACCTCAAAAATTTCTCTGAATTTTTTCAGATTTTTTAAAGTGGTGGAACGTACTGAAAAAAAATAAAAACTACTAAGAACTCCAATTTTTTGCTCCTAACGCTTTGAGGTTATGTTTTATGATAAAAACGATGGAAACATTAAATTTTGCGGAAAAAAATTACATCGAAAACATGCATCACACGTGTCAAAACAATATTTGGTTGACCTTGAATATACATGGAATATACAGGGACGCCATCGGCCGTCTGGGGATTTTCATTGTTCGGTAAATTCTTTCAGGCGTAGCCTAGTTATCGCAATATCTTCAAACATGCGATACATGATTTCGACGTATTTTTTTCCGTAGAATCCGACTCTGCCATTATTTTTGCGATTGGACATAACCTCAAAGCGCTAGAAGCGAAAAGTCACTGAAAAATTCAGTTTTTTGCTCCTGGCGCTTCGAGGTTATGTTCTACGGTAAAATCAATGGTACCATCGAATTGTACGGAACAAAATACATTGGGAACATGCATCACACGTCTCAAAATAATGTTCGGTTTACCTTGAATATACAAGGAATATGTCCCTATATAGGGATGCCGTCTGCCGTCTAGGGATTTTCATTGTTCCGTAGAATCCGATACCGCTGTTATTTTTATCGTTGGGCGTAACGCCACAACGCTAGGAGCGAAAAACCTGTTTTTCCAGTGATTCTTGGCTTTTAGCGGATTTCTATCCAGTCTATGTCCAGTAGGACTTCTCTGATAAACTCTTCGATGCTTCGAAAGGTATTTTTTACTTCATTCTAGAACACTAGAATGCTCGAACTAGTTTTCCTGAATATTTCGTGTCCTAGCGAGATATAAATTTGATAAAACTTACTTTTTCAAACGATTGTTGATGAGTCCTGACGACGGTATTAATCACTACTGGCTATCAATAATTGTTAAAGAGTTTTTTTGTACTTATGGTACGTCAAGAGCAATTTTAATAAATTGGAACCATAGAAATGTGCATTTTATTAATTTCAATTGAATAATGGTCTTCAAGAATTTGTATAATAGCCGAACAATGAAAATCCCTAGACGGCCGACGGCGTCCCTATATAGAGACATATTCCTTGTATATTCAAGGTCAACCGAACATTATTTTGAGACGTGTGATCCATGTTCTCGATGTATTTTTTCCGTAGAATTCGATGGTACCATTGGTTTTATCGTAGAACATAACCTCGAAGCTCCAGGAGTAGAAAACTGAATTTTTCAGTGACTTTTCGCTTCTAGCGCTTTGAGGTTATGTCCAATGGTAAAAATAATGGCAGAATCGGATTCTACAGAAAAAAATACGTCGAAATCATGTATCGCATGTTTGAAGATATTGCGATATCTGGGCTACGTCTGAACCGAACATTGTTTTGACACGTGTGATGCATGTTTTCGATGTATTTTTTTCCGCAGAATTTAATGGTTCCATGTTTTTATCATAAACCATAACGTCAAAGCGCTAGGAGAAAAAAACTGGAGTTCTTAGTAGTTTTTATTTTTTTCAGTACGTTCCACCACTTTAAAAAATCTGAAAAAATTCAGATAAATTTTTGAGGTGAAAATACATAACATATATTTTTTCCAGCGATGAGTCGGTCGTTGTTTTCGATATATTGAATTTTAAAATTTTCGAACGGCTCTAAAAATTTGAATTTCGCGCCAAAAATTTTTTTGATTGCAAAAATTTATAGGGCTTAAAAAACCCTAGAAAATGAAAAAAAAAATTTTTTTCTAGCTCGAAACCTGACCGAGATATCGTCGAAAAACCTAAAATCACTAGACTGGAGTTTATGGGAACCCTAGTGCGTTTTGGGGACTGAAAATCTAGGGTTCTTACTTATGTTTTCCCCCGAACATTATGGTGCAATTCGTTTCCCGATTGACTCAAAGGCCAATTTGACTATCTTATCCGGCTAGACCCTTTGGCTCGAATTGAAGGCATTATGACAGCAAAAACGTATATAGATATTTTGTGCGAGAATTTAGAAGAATCGCTTGTAAAATTGGATGTAGGAAGCAACCTTATCCTCCAGGAAGTTAACGACCCAAAGCATAAGGTAATGAAAACTACTGCTTTTTTCAAATGTATTGGAATAAAACTATTGGAATGACCATTGTAATCACCAATCTTAAACCCCATTGATAATCTGTGAGCTTATTTGATCCGCAAGGTAAATTAAACGGACATAATGAGCAAGATATCCTAAGTCGAAGCACTCCAGTAAGCTTGGGGGGAATTTGATCTTGAATATTTGAAAAAATTAGTTGAAAATATGCCCCGCCGACTGGAAGTGGTATTAAAAGCTAAAGGGAGCCACACCAAGTAATGAAAGTATGAAAATTAATTTTATTTTCTTTGTTAACTGTGATTTCGAAAAGTGTATGGTTTATTTTGTCCAGGGCAAAATATACCAATATTGACTAATGTGTTGTTATAAAAAAAAATTGAGCACAATCTTAATTATTTCATATGTCCTTTATTTAAGTATTTAAAGAATCTTTAATTTTAGTGGATTTAGTAATTAGTTTGCTCGTTGGAAAAATAGTTATACCACTAAAAAGAATTTCTTGTAAGGTGTATGATTTATTTTGTCCAGTACTGTATGTACTTATATATGAAGTTAATACTTTGAATTTTAAGTGAAATATGATAAAGTATTCATATGAGAAACTTCGTTATTTTTAATGTATTTTATAAAATTATTGAATATATTTTACCAATTTCTTTTTAATCAGTAATTAAATTAACATTATTACTTTTTTGAATATGTAAGGCTTCCAATGTTTTCCTTTTAGTTAAATTTTTATCTTTTTCTAAAATTTTTATTTTATCGAAAATAAACTGTTTCGTTTCTAAGCTGTGTTTTGCTAAACCTGATTTTTCTAAATTTTTTCTAGTATAATAATTATGTTCTGTGACGAGGCGACTTTTCCAGAAGCCGTCTCGCCCCTGAAAATCATCTGACTAACCATGTGCTAGGATTTTCTTAGCCGCAGGCTAAGAAAATAGCAAAAGAAAAACAGTTATCAACCGATCGAACGAGGTTCAATGTCCTCGGGACGGGGAGTCCCGTGAGTCGAGAGGGGATCAGGCGGAGCCAAGCGTATTGTACGCGGATCATATGAGTTAAGGTAGGGGCGATCCTCGAAACTTGCGAAGTGCAGATTGCACTTCCCTAATTACGCGAGGAAGTTGTATTGTAGAAAATTGTAGCCCCTCGCGTATTAGGGAAGTAGCCGCGAGGAGCCAAATGCATCTGCACTCCTCTAAAAAGTAGGAGTCGTAGATGCTCATAGAAGGAACAGAAAAAGAGTCCTTTTGGTCACCCGAGCCCAATAATCCGCCAAGGCAAAAACAGCGAGCCTCGAGAACTTTCAGCGCGTGGCCCGTGGCTTTAAATAAGCTAGCGCCCTAGGACTCGCTCTCACTCTGTTCTCTTCGATTCCGTTTGTCCCGCGCGCGGACGCGTGTCGCGCAATTTGGAGCCTTCTTGCTCGCCCTGGTCATTAGCGACCAGAGGGACTTATCCGCTAACCTGTTAGTTTCGTTATCGAGAATCGGGACGGAGGTGTCCCAGTCGCGGATACGAGGTTGGTGCAAACGATGGGGAATTGCCCAACATTAGACTTTTAGTTTGTACGCAAGAAAGTGACAAGTGCAGCCAAACTTACCCGTGGACAGTAGACGCCGAGTAGTGCGGGAAGTAGTGAGGAGGAGCCGCCCGTCAAAGACATAGTGCGAGGGCGTAAAACTAGATCGGGACAACCGTAGCCGTTCCTGTGGGGAACGGGAGCCAATAGTGCAGAGACGGTCTTGGACGTGGTGACTTCCGGTGTGTTTAGTGAGTGGTACTCGAGCGTAGCCAACCGGAAGTCAGGGTCATCGAGGTGCTCTCCAAGTTGTATCGAAGGCGGAAAGTTTCCTGCAAGGGACCTAGATTGCCTAGCAATTCCTTCGG
>CATKWD010000061.1:0-87852 GCA_949825005.1 Gasteruption jaculator
CTGTTCCAAACAGTATTTGTAAAAGGGTTTGTTTCTATACAAAGCGAAGTGCCCATGTTATCTTGCATCAATGTTCAGCTACTTGGTCCTTAAATTAGCCTATACGTACCTAGTAATTCAAATAACACTGTTACTATTGTTCAGATAGTGACTTTATATGGCAATACAGCCTTTATTGAGGATGTATCGGTATTCGTCACTATGTGTTGTATTAGTTTCCTTAAGATTTGTAACCGGGGAACCTCGGGAGCGGCTTCCCGGCACAAACTGACACCCTTTCCCAAGAGATCCAAAGCCAGAAGGGCGCCAGGGACTTTTTAACCTTCTAAAAGTCCCAAAGGACTTTCCGAAACAACCCAAAACTATAAAACCCAAAACCGACTATCTCTTATCTCCGGGACGTGAAGGTTCCGCCACGACTCTGCCGACTGCCGACCTAACCTGAAAAGAAAAGGTCAACCCACAGGAAAATCCCCCAAATGAATAAATCCCAAAATTCGTAATAATATAGACTTTAATATAAACAAAAAGAAATAATAGTAATAATAACAATAATAATGTCGGGAAAACCCCTTTAGCAATTCGGGTCCTGTTTCGCCACGTGGTCCCCAACTGGACCCAACCAAAAACTAAGTGGCAAAACCAAAATGAAAATCAAAAAGGACTAATCCGAATGAAACAAACAAAAGAAAATAGTGGCTTCCAAATATATCCAAAAATCAAATACAGAAAGAAAAGGGGGAAGCCAAATCTGAAAACGTTCGGAGCCGATCTACGTTCGTAAGCCACCCAGGCACCGAAACTAAGATGGTGGCTCTAACGGCTGTGGGGAAAACGTGGTTTTCACCCAACCGACCGAATCAATCTCTCTAAGAGGTAGCGAAGCTTTTTCTCTTTCTTACTAAATCGAAAGCAAAGAGAAAAGCTCGCTCAAAAACCAAATCAGCCCGCGGGCACTCACCAAACGAAAGAATACCAAACCAAGGAAATCCCAAAAAGATCCAAAGTCCGGATCACCCAAAATGTCCGCCTCGTCTCTATCTTTCGCGGTCTGTCAAAAGCTGTCCGATCGGGGCACCGTCCAAGGGAGAAGTGCCGATCTTCTTCTTCTTCATCGTCTTCATCCTCGGGGCGTGGCTGCGCTTGCGCTGTCCTGCACTCCTTTGCTTGGCGATAAGGAGGTGCTGCCACTGATTAGGAATCGGTACCTTCCTGGTTACCGATCGTCCTTGCTTCCCGAGATTCCGACAAATGTCCCAACCGATGTTCGTTAACCGATGACGAGTGATTCCAATGGTGAGTGCCCTATTAGTTGGTTATTCTCCGATCGACAAGACGAACCAATCGAATCCTATGGCTTCCCCTATACGCTGCTTATCGCTATCTTATATCTAAACTTATCCTAAGCTTAGCCTAAGGGATCTAGCCCTTTACACGATTCCGTAGCCAAGATACATACCGATCCAACCGACTTGACGTCTCCTCTGGACGGGTATGTTCCGAAATAGACACTTGTAACGTAGCGTGCGAAACGCCACGTTACAGATTCTTCAAAAATATTTATATACACACATATGCAAATCCCCTTTTCTGTATAAAAACGCAATCTATAATGGTTATACGCACAAATCAGTTGTGACTTTTAACATACATTTCTAGATTAATAAATATTTGGAAGCACTTTGCATTAGCAACAGGGTAATGAAAATACTTATGTACAAGTCATTAAAAATATTATTAACCATTTAGCCTTTCTATAAAATATAAATAAGAATGGGCATCTCCAATCACATTGTACTGTATTTCCAAGAAGAACTAATGGTATAATTTGAGAACCCAGTAGTTCTGTATAATATTCTGCACTTAATTCTACATAAATGTAGCGGGCCAACAAAGATTTCTGTGTTGAACATTATTGACATGTTTAGAAATACACGGAGTGTAAGACTACTACACGGAGTGTAAGACATGGTGGTAGTTGGGGAAAGTTTGAGAAGAAAAGTTATGAACCATTTTTCGAAGTTCGGAATAATTACCGAGTAATTAATTAAAATGTTCTGGCCATACTCTGCCTATTGTAGGTCAATATAACTTCATTTTTTCAGTATTAAATACACTCTTGGATACGTTGATTTAGATAACCTTTCGTATAAAGACGACTCTTTTAAAATAAAAAAATCATTAGTGTCTTCAAATTGTACCATTCTGGTAGTATAATTTGAATACTGTCCTCAAATTAGTCCATTTATACCTAAATTCGTTTCCGAATTGGCCTGTAAATATAATTATACGCGTATATTTGTGACCAAACAATGACTTTTGCGTATTTATTGTATAATAACTGTTTGATTTAACTGAACTTGTTGACATTAGAATTAATGTAATCTGATCAGCTTGTTATTGGATTTCTGTAAAGTTATGTTGACATACTGTAGAATTTGAATGGAAAATAAACAGAAATAAAATGATAGAAACGATGAAAACGTTCAAGAAGTTATTACTTCTAAACCTTTCAATAGTGCCCTACAAAGCGGTCATTGCTGACCCGCTATATTAGTGTAGAGTTGAGTACGAATGGAAATGTGTTTGAATGTATCAACGCCTTTTTGCATATGTTGTAATATAGGGATCTGTGTTACATTTCATGAATAAGCTATATTTACGAAGAAAATATTATAACATTATAATGTTATATATTATGATAATAAACACTAAACGGTGATATTTTACAACAGTAGGTGAAAAACAATTTGGAAACAAAGTGATATTGGAGAAACACAAGGTAACACGTACAAATTGTAGATCAACTGTTGGACATCTTCGAATCCAACAACATGTTAGCTTACAAAAATCCAAAAAGAAGCTGGTCATTATTACATTAATATTATAATTAATTGATTAACATTACATTAATACATGTGAACATGTTAAGTCAAATTAACCAGTTGGCATACAATAAGTACACAAAATTCATTGTATGGCCCCAAATATACACGTATATTTATTGGCCGATTCCGGGACATATATAGGCATGAATGGACTAATTCGAGAACATTGAGAATGGTTGGTACATTACCGACCGTTGGTCTACAATTCGTGTAAACCAACGGTCTACACAAGAGTGCGAAATTGGTTTGGTTACATGTCTTAGTAAAATATTATTGTTACAGGGGTAACCAACCCACCCAAATATCTCGTAGAAAAGAAAAATCTTTAAATAAAAGGTATTGCCTTTAAACTTCTATTTTATATTAAGAAATCTTATTGTACGCAGGAAAACAAACACCTTTTCTCTGAAACATTTATGATCTGATCTTAATTAAATTAAAGAAGTAACTATAAAATTTTTTTCAGAATTTTTTCAACAAGTTTTTAATAACGAAAAATGTAATACTGCAAAAACATGTCTACGTATTCAGGAGAAACACCTAAATATTCGAATACCTATATTATACAATTTTGGCTAACTTAATTGCACACAGTACTATTTGATGATAGAAACGAACAATTGCATCTGTTATAACACACATGTCGTTCACTTTCCGTACGTATGGAAGATTTGACATAATTATCCGTACATGTCCTCATATTAGACCAATAATGCACAATTGTTTGTATACCCCGATCTACTCAACATATCTCAACATATAATTAGGTACACGTGCATATAGGGGCCATACAATGATTTTTATGCATTTATCTCCAAACATATAAGTAGTGTCCCCGAAAGGGCCCATATAGATAATATGTAATGTCCCCATATTATAGACTTATGCTTCGTCCCCATATTAGTCTTTACGTACCTTTTTGCATATATCATTGTTATTACTGCTCTCACAATAACCGGAGTTAGCTATACAGGTTCATTTTGAGAAACTATACAGTATTCTCACATAATATATGAATATATAAAAAGGTCCCCAAAAACGCCCATATCGATATATATATATATATATATATATATATATATATATATATATATATATATATATATATATATATGTAACGAGTACTTCGACCTCGGACTCCAAATATTGCACAAAAAGGATCTTTGGAGTCTGAGGATACTTGCATTTCATGTTAGACTGATGTACTATTGGAATGGCCACCGCAATCACTAGTCTTAAACCCCATTGAAAATCTGTGGGGTTATTTGGACGGCAAAGTAAAGATAACGTACATAATAAACAAGATAACCTACTACGAAGCACATCAAAATGCTTGGGAGAAACTTGATTCTGAATATTTAAAGAAATTAGTTGAAAATATGCTCCGCTGACTGGAGACGGTATTAAAAGCTAAAGGCAGACACACCAAGTACTGAAAGAATTAAAATTGATTTTTTTTTATTGTGAAAATATACCAATATTGATTAATGTATTGTTGTCACAAATATTGAGAACAATCTTAATTATTTCATATGTCCTTTATTTAAATACAAAAAGAAACTTTAATTTTAGTGGACTTAGTAATGAATTTGCTCGTTAGAAAAATAGTTATACTACTAGAAAGAATTTCTTGAAAGGTGTATGATTTATTTTGTCCAGTACTGTATATATGTAACGTGGACTTTGACTTCGGATTCCAAATATCGCATGCAAAGGATCTTTGGAGTCTCAGGATACCTGTATTTCATGTTAAACTGATGCGCAAGCCATATAGATAGCTATACATTCTTTTGACATAATCGGTATACTTTGCCCTCGGCCCGAGGTCAGAGTCCACGTTACATATATATGTTTATAAATATATGTAACGTGTACTTTGACCTCGGACTCCAAATATTGCATAAAAAGGATCTTTGGAGTCTCAGGATACTTGTATTTCAAGTTAGATTGATGTACTATTGGAATGGCCACCGCAATCACTAGTCTTAAACCCCATTGAAAATCTGTGGTGTTATTTGGATGGCAAAGTAAATAAAACGAACATAATGAACAAGATAACCTACTACGAAGCACATCAGAATGCTTGGGAGAAACTTGATTCTGAATATTTAAAGAAATTAGTTGAAAATATGCTCCGCTGACTGGAGACGGTATTAAAAGCTAAAGGCAGACACACCAAGTACTGAAAGAATTAAAATTAATTTTTTTTTATTGTGAAAATATAGCAATATTGGTTAATGTATTGTTGTCACAAATAATGAGAACAATCTTAATTATTTCATATGTCCTTTATTTAAATACAAAAAGAAACTTTAATTTCAGTGGACTTAGTAATGAATTTGCTCGTTAGAAAAATAGTTATACTACTAGAAAGAATTTCTTGAAAGGTTTATGATTTATTTTGTCCAGTACTGTATATAAGTAACGTGGACTTTGACCTCGGACTCCAAATATTGCATAAAAAGGATCTTTGGAGTCTCAGGATACCTGTATTTCATGTTAAACTGATGCACAAGCCTTATATAAAGCTATACATTCTTTTGAAATAATCGGTATTCCTTGCCCTCATGGATTACTTATAGATCGTGTTGTTCGACCTCATTACATGTATAAGGGTTTCACAAAATACAGGAGTATATTGCTGATTTTGGCTGTCATTTATACTTTTAATGATTATGTATATGGGGCATTCCACGCCGAATCTGACGGTTTAAAAAATTTTTTTAATTTAATATTTTTCAGTACCCCTCAAAAGAGGCTTCCTGGTAAATTATGAGATTTTTTTTATCACTGGTTTAAAAAATATCGAATTTTCAAAAAAACCGTTCTTTTTTTGGCTTTTTGCTCATAACTTTCTTAATAATGGTCGAAATTCAATTTTTTTTTAATTTTCGTTTTTAGATGGCCTGTACATAAAAAAATACAAAAAAATATTTAAAGTGTTTTTAATCGAGATTTTTGAATTTTTAGTTTTCAATCGTGTTTTCAAAACTGTGTATCCTTCGATTTTCTTGAAGATTTTCTGTTTTAAACTTCTATCCATTCTGCAACTTTTGAGCCCGGTCCAGTAGTGGGCCTTCCATAATTACTATTTTTGTTTATTTTTGAAGATTTAACAAATTTTTTTTGCTATAAATCATTATCAGCACCGATTTTTAAATTTAAATTTTTAATTTAAAAATTAAAAACAATTTTTTTAATATTTTTAATTTTTAAAAAGTAGGTACTGATAATATTTTATAGCGAAAAAAATTGTATACGGTGTCAAAAATCGGTACTGAATAATTTATAGAGAAAAAAGTTTTTACCTTTTTAAAAGAATCGGTACTGAGTTTAAAGTTTTTTATTTTAAATTTTTAATTTAGAAAATTAAAAAATATTTTTAAAAATGTTTAATTTTTAGAAAATCGGTACAGACCATAATTTATAGCAAGAAAAAAATTTTTGATGCTGTATACAGTGTCAAAAATCGGTACTGATAGTAATTTATAGAAAAAAAAAATTTTTTAATTATTAAAAATCGAAAAAAAATAGTAATTATGGAAGGCCCACTACCGGACCGGGCTTAAAAGTTGCAGGATGGATAGAAGTTTAAAATAGAAAATCTTCAAGAAAATCGTAGGATGCACACAGTTCTAAAAACACAATTGAAAACTTAAAATTAAAAAATCTCGATTAAAAAAACTTTCAAAATTTTTTTGTATTTTTTTCTTATAATAATATATGTTATTATAATAATTATATTATTATTATAATAAATATATTATTAAGAAATAATAATTAACATATGTAAAATAAAATAAATTTATTATTACATCCTATTAATTTCTCGCTTGATTTCGAGCGATTTTGTAATAATATATGAATTTTTAAAAGTTAAGCGAACAAAAATTCATAAGTTGGCTTCGAATTTGGAATCCCGCCGCTGAGCGGGCACGGCCATTTGCTTTCTTATATATGGGGCATTCCACGCCAATTCGGACGGTTTGAAAAAATTTTTTTTTAATTTTCTTAATTTTTTGGTATATTTTAGTACCCCTCAAAAGAAGCTTCCTGGTAAATTTTGAGATTTTTTTCATCACTGGTTTAAAAAATATCGAATTTTCAAAAAAACCGCCCTTTTTTGGTTTTTTTTATCAATATTTTTTAATTTTAAGTTTTCAATCGTGTTTTTAAAACTGTGTGTATCCTTCGATTTTCTTGAAGATTTTCTACTTTAAACTTCTATCCGTCCTGCAACTTTCAAGCCCGGTCCGGTAATGGGCCTTCCATAATTACTATTTTTTTTTCGATTTTTAAAAATTAAAAAAATTTTTTTTTGCTATAAATTATTATCAGTACCGATTATTGAAAAATTACAAATTTTTAAAAAATTTAAGAAAATTTTTCAATTAAAAATTTAAATATCAGTACCGATATTTTAAAAAAAGTAAAAATTCTTTTTTCGCTATAAATTATTATCAGTATCGATTTTTGACACTGTATACAATGTCAAAAGTCGATACTGATAGTAATTTATAGCAAACAAAAATTTTTTTATTTATTACAAATCGAAAAAAAATAGTAATTATGTAAGGCCCACTACCGGACCGGGCTTACAAGTTGCAGGACGGATAGAAATTTAAAACAGAAAATCTTCAAGAAAATCGAAGGATACACAGTTTTAAAAACACGATTGAAAATTTAAAATTCAAAAATATCGATTAAAAACACTTTAAATATTTTTTTGTATTTTTTTCTTATAATAATATATGTTATTATAATAATTATATTATTATTATAATAAATATATTATTAAGAAATAATAATTAACATATGTAAAATAAAATAAATTTATTATTACATCCTATTAATTTCTCGCTTGATTTCGAGCGATTTTGTAATAATATATGAATTTTTAAAAGTTAAGCGAACAAAAATTCATAAGTTGGCTTCGAATTTGGAATCCCGCCGCTGAGCGGGCACGGCCATTTGCTTTCTTATATATGGGGCATTCTACGCCAATTCGGACGGTTTGAAAAAATTTTTTTTTAATTTTCTTAATTTTTTGGTATATTTTAGTACCCCTCAAAAGAAGCTTCCTGGTAAATTTTGAGATTTTTTTCATCACTGGTTTAAAAAATATCGAATTTTCAAAAAAACCGCCCTTTTTTGGTTTTTTTTATCAATATTTTTTAATTTTAAGTTTTCAATCGTGTTTTTAAAACTGTGTGTATCCTTCGATTTTCTTGAAGATTTTCTACTTTAAACTTCTATCCGTCCTGCAACTTTCAAGCCCGGTCCGGTAGTGGGCCTTCCATAATTACTATTTTTTTTTCGATTTTTAAAAATTAAAAAAATTTTTTTTTGCTATAAATTATTATCAGTACCGATTATTGAAAAATTACAAATTTTTAAAAAATTTAAGAAAATTTTTCAATTAAAAATTTAAATATCAGTACCGATATTTTAAAAAAAGTAAAAATTCTTTTTTCGCTATAAATTATTATCAGTATCGATTTTTGACACTGTATACAATGTCAAAAGTCGATACTGATAGTAATTTATAGCAAACAAAAATTTTTTTATTTATTACAAATCGAAAAAAAATAGTAATTATGTAAGGCCCACTACCGGACCGGGCTTACAAGTTGCAGGACGGATAGAAATTTAAAACAGAAAATCTTCAAGAAAATCGAAGGATACACAGTTTTAAAAACACGATTGAAAATTTAAAATTCAAAAATATCGATTAAAAACACTTTAAATATTTTTTTGTATTTTTTTCTGTAAAGGCCATCTAAAAACGAAAATTTTGAAAAAAAAATAATTGAATTTCGACCATAATTAGAAAAGTTATGAGCAAAAAACCCAAAAAAGGGCGGTTTTTTTGAAAATTCGATACTTTTTTAACCAGTGATAAAAAAAATCTCAAAATTTACCAGGAAGCCTCTTTTGATGGATACTAAAAAATAGCAAAAAATCTTTTAAAACTGTAAACAAAATTTTTTTTAAACCTTCCGATTTGGCGTGAAATATCCCATATATAAAATAAAATAAATTTATTGTTACATCCTATTAATTTCTCGCTTGATTTCGAGCCATTTTGTAATAATATATGAATTTTTAAAACCGCAGTGAATAAAAATTTATTGGTTCAATTCGAATTTCGAATCTCGTGCCTGCGAGCCCGCCGCTTAGCGAGCACGTTCATTGAATGTAGCAAGATTACGGCTATCTCACTACGCGATTGTCAACTGTTACGTCATCACAGTGATTTTCAACCTACGGCTCCGCTGACTTCATTATCGCCCCTTAGTGTAAATATGGCGTTGCTCTTAAACATGTGCACCGCACTTACAATCTGATACTTTTAACTGGCTGTGGAAAAATACTCGACAGTTAAGTATTCTTCTGAAAGGTAGAAGTCGAGAATTGTTACTTTCCTATTAAAATTAATTAATTACTTCGACGAAAGTAGTGGCATTATGTATAATTTAATGAAAACCAATTTCAACAATGGCTATTGCGTTAAACGCAATTCGCGTGGAGGAGTTAAAATTTGCAGCAGTGGTAAGTATGATGAACATAATTCTAGTTTCTTGAAAAATGTGTAAAATACATAATAAATTACCTAAAAAGCCAAAGAATTCGAAGGAATAAATTCTATTGAATATTCCTTCCTCTGCATAACCTATAAAGGTCTAATGGTGTACCACATAGGAAGACGTACTTGTTTGTTAGACATCGCAAACAATTTAGTTGCTGGAGTTCCAAAATTGAAGTTAAGAAGATTTGACTTTAAAAAGGAATTAACAGAATATACTCTTGAAAACTGTAAGCGTGAAACGTTAGGTTCAAACATGATTTTGACTAGATCTGGTAAGAAAACTATTAAACATTTCAGTTTTTTTGCAATATAATATTGTTATAAATATATATTTGATATGCATATTATTAAAATATATGTAAAACTCGCAATTCTCAAACAGGTCATGCAAATAAAGACAAAACGGTTCAAGAACAAGTCATTTCACCTACTGACACGAATCCATTCTCGATTCTCAACTTCAAAAAGTCCTCGAGTTATGAATTAGAGGATTCTCTCCTTTCCAGCGACACAGGTAAATTTTATACATATGTTTTGAACAATACTATAAATATAATATATTAGAATAGACAATTATACAATTGCAGAATTAATATTGTAATGTAATTTTCTATGAATACCAAATATGATCGATATTCCAACAGTCAAAATTCTAAAAAATATATTATCAATCATTAAAAGTATATATTTAATGAATTATTAGAGAAAATAGTAAACGGGCATTCATTTAAATACAACATCCGAAGGGCTATACACAAAATAATTAATTTATTTTCTTCATATTTTGTTAACTAAAACTATTTTAGGTTACTGAAAGTCTAATGTATGTAATCATTTTTATATGTGATTAATATCAAAATCTTTTTAATTATGCTAGATAGTAGGATATCCCAAATACAAGCATATAATCAAAGTATTTTAACACTAGAACTACCGGCAGTTGAAATGTAGCTATCTCTAATTAAATAAAAATAACTTATTTTAAATGAATATAACAAAATTAAAGTTCATTATATTAATCCTTTAGCTATCCTTCTGAAAGTCATTACATAATTGCGAAGAAAAAATGTAACATGAAATAGGAATAATAAAATAAAGTTTTCAAACCAGTCAAAATGGCCGGTGTGGTAGTTCTAGTGTTAATGTAATAAAATAATAAGATTGGAAACTGTTTAACATTATTCAAAATGTTACCTATTAACTATACTCAAGGACGTTTTTAATGCAAATATTACAGCTATTGGATAGGAATGTTACATAATGTCCACTAATTTCGATTAAATTAATCTTATTGTTTGGTAACGTAATTTCTATTGTATAATCTTGAAGTAATTCCTAGCATTTATAATCTTTACTTTAATACAAGAAATATCTTAAGAATAATATTTAATAAGATTAATTTAAATTACAGTCACTCATCGATAAACTTTCATGCGTTTTAGGTAATGCATTTAAAAGTCGTAGATAGTAGTCGTAGTAGATCTTATACTGTATTTTTAACTAAAAAAAATATATACAATTTGTAACAGTAAGATTCCCGAATTAATTTTATTTAGTTCAGTTCATGGTTTGTTTTCAGTTGTTTTACGTAAGAAAAACTGAATAAACTTGTTTAACATCACTTCAACAAAACATGTGCGACATATGTGCCTATAATTATGAGAGTGGTCTAAATCAAGATTTGAAAAAGATGAGATTTTCAGTTCTATCGTATCATTTTATCTTACAATACATATATTTTTCTTTATTAATCAGGACCAATAAAATTCCAACTTTCAATGTTGCAGAATGTAAAAGCATTTTTTTTATTTAAAACAAATCCTTTAAATTTATCAACACAAAAAAATATGACTTAGACCACTTTCATAATTATGGGCACATATGTTTACCACCATTTATATTTCAGGGAATGTTATATTTTATTGAAAATATTTATTCAATGAAGTTTACTTTATACGTATATATTTGAGAGAAATAATGTTAATCATCTGTAAACATTCTTTACTGATTAGTCCTACTCATTACTTGACAGTTATGTTTGCTTATCAAGAGAAAAATAATAAGCTATTTCTTAAATAGGTTATATGTACAAGAGCACAATAAAAGAGGCCAACGCTGTTCAATCTCAAAGCGTTGCTTGCATCGATTCAGTTACTGAGAAAACATGTAAGAGTAGTACTCCTAAGATAATTCGGGAAGAAATTCTCGTTGAAGAAGGTATTTCGTTTAGTTTCACTATTTTCCTAGAAGTACTAAAATAATTGTATACTTTTACGGAATAAATATTGGTATGAGTAACTAATGTCAATGTGAATTATTTCTAACTTTTATCATTGAAATATTATTGTGACTAGTCATAAAGAAGACCGAAGTAAAATGAAGACCGAAAACGAAGAAAAAAATTAATCGGTTACTAATTATGAATATTTTAAGAAATATTTGTGTATGTATCAAATATTTACGTAAAACTGAACTAATAACAAGTGCAATTTACTGTAAATTTAAAAATACATAACTTTAAATCTTATCTATCTAGAAAAGCTACACATTCTTAAAGCATTCAACAATGCCTTTTATGGGAAAGACCTTGAGGTAATTGATAATGATAATAACAATGAAGCTACTGACTGTCAAAGTAGCAAAAACGGATATGACGAACAAACAGATTCTCAATCACCCTGCTCAGAAAATGAAACTATGAGGTAAATTGTATTTCATATTGACTATTGTGTTATTTATTTCCATGCTACAACTATTTTTTTACGATAAATCAGTAATTTCAACACCACTTTTTCTTATCTTTTTGGATAGAATATGAGTTATTATATGTTTTTTCATGATTGTATATTATGTCTTGGAGATGGTGAAATCGAGAAGAAATAAAACAATTTAAAAATAACATCTAAAAAATGAATTTTACATTACAATGATATAAAGATGTAGTTCTTTGTGTATTTTCAATTAATCCTCACACAGATATTAAATTATTTTATTGTTACTCAGGTATTGCAGCACAGCTGAAGTCATAGATTTACCAAATATTAGTATTTCGGATATTAATATTTCGTCTTTAATGAATACTAGTGAAATAGGCGAACAAGTTTCAAGATTTTCACTTGACGACATTGAGATACGTAATCCTCTTGAACAAAGAATTTCCGGAGATGGATTAACGAACTCCACGATGCTTGAAGATCCACCAAATGGTATACAGCATAATAGCAATGAGCTTGAAAATGTGGAAAAAGGTTCAAATGGTAACAAGCGAGAAAAAAGTACGGGTGAGCGAGAAATATAAATAGAAAAAAGTGTCGATAATGATATTCGGTAGATTGTTGCGTATGATAGTAATCGTAGCGACAATTTCATGTATATGTATCAATGAATGATATTGAGAGTGACTTTTGCATTTGAATCAACAAATATTTATCATTAACATGATGATACCCACTTTTTGAAAGATTTCAGTCGATTAAAATGTTTTAAAGTAGTTGTAATTCAACCAAAGGCAATTATAATTGCATTTATGCAATTTATTTCAAATTAATTACTATAATTTAGCACATCAGCGATTTATCAAATTCTTTACAGTTTCTGAAAAAAATTGCAATTGACTTCAAACAAAGTTATCGACTATACGTAACTCATTACAAAGTACCTTCAATTTTGTAATATTAGTGTTGATGTATATAATTACTGATTTCTATTTCCAATAGTGTCCAAGACAAAAATGAACACGTCAATTTTAGAAACAACAGATAATGTGACAGAGGAAATTGAAAATTGTGATGATGTAAATTATACTCCATCCGAAATATTAACATCAGAAGAAGAATATAAAAGCGACGAAGAAAACACTGCCGAGCTAAAAAATTTTAATGCAAGTTTCAATCTTTCTTCAACTGCGAACGCTGCTAGATCGTCTGCATGTGATGATGCTGGATTGCTAGTAGAATTCTCTAATTCCACTGCTAAAAATTCAAAAAAAAATTTTTGTTTTTATTGTAAAAAAATGAAAACAAATATGGCTAGACATTTGCAAACTGTACACAAAGGTGAGACCGATGTACATAAATTTTTAATGTTGAAGCCTGGAAATCCTGAACGAAAGAAGATAATAGAAACCATTCGACGAGCTGGTAATTTCATTTATAACACAGACAAAAATTATAATGATGGTAAACTGATTGTATGTAGGCGCCCAAACGAACAATTTGGTAAAGATGCTACAGACTATATTGCGTGCGTAAAGTGTAAAGGATTTTATTCAAAAGAAACATTACGTCACCATGTCAGAAAATGTCTATTAATTAATAGTCGCAGTACCCGATCATTCAAGGTACTTGGGCGAACTGTTGTTGGAAGAATTCATGAAGAAGCATCCGAAGTACTAAAGAAAGTTGTATTTCCAGTTATGCGTGAAGACGAAATCGTACGCCTAATCAGATATGATCAACTTGTTATAATGTTTGGAAACAAACTTTGTCAGAAATACAAACATCAGCACCAGCATGTAATGATTAGAAACCGGATGAGAACATTGGGGAGATTTCTGAATTCCATGAAGGAAATCAATCCTGCGATTACTGACCTAACCTCTGTCTTCAATCCTTCATATTATGACGATTGCATTAAAGCTGTGTACAAAATTGCACGTTACGATGAAAGTACTCAAATGTTCGGAAGTGCTTACACAGCCTTTCAATTAGGAAATCTTCTGAAGCAAGTTGGAGAACTGCTCATATCCTATTGCATTAAAACACAGAATCATGAGAAGAAAAAACTCGTTGAAGATTTTCTAACACTTAGGCAAGAAGATATAGGAGCATCGGTGAATAAAACTGTTCAAGAGACGCAAGCAAGATATCGCAGACAAAAGGTCATCAATTTACCGTCAATGAATGACATCAAAGAATTTAATTCATATGTAAACAAAATAAGATCTGAATCTTATACTAATCTCCAAACACAATATTCAGATTCTTCATGGATGACACTTGCAGAAAGTACGCTTATCTCTATACAGGTGTTTAATCGAAGGCGTGCGGGTGAAATAGAAAGAATACTTCTACAGGATTTCTATACCCATAAAGGTATTGATAAAAAGACCAATCCCGATCTTTTTGAAACGCTTTCATCAACAGAAAGACATATCGCAAATAAATACGAACGCTTCGAAATACGAGGAAAAAAAAATCGTACTGTCCCGGTTCTTTTGACAAAAGAAATGTTACAGTCAATTAACCTACTGCTTAGTTATCGTAAAGAAGCGAAAGTCCATGAAAAAAATCCATTCGTTTTTGGCGTATGCGGATATTATAAACAACGATTCAAATATTTGCGTGCATGTGAAATCATGCGTCGGTATACAGAACAATCGGGAGTCAAGTTTCCTGATAGAATACGGGGCACAACATTAAGAAAACACGTGGCTACAAAATGTGTACAGTTAAAATTAAGTGAGGATGATGTAACCGAATTAGCAAGTTTCATGGGTCACGAAAACAAAATTCACAAAGACTTTTATAGGTTACCGCAAAAACATGTAGAAATAATGAAAATTTCGCAATACTTAGAGGCTGCACAGGGAAACGAAGATGAAGTTTCTTCTGAGAGTGAAAACGAAGAAAATCATGATGGAAACAATGCTGATGATGAAAACGATAACCTTGATGAAGACAACAATTTTATTAAAAACGACAATCACGATAAAGCAGATGATGATGAAGAGAACACCACTTTTAATGAGACTGGTAAATATATTAAGTGTAGTGAAATTTTATCTCTACGCATTAAGGACATGTCAAAGTCTCTTGCGAACTCCGACGGGCTCGGTATGGTAGAGCCCGCCCGCAATTACCGCATTTACCGAGCGGTAAGAGCGAGCGCGGCCGTGAGATGGCAATGCCTGTACGAGGCTTTGCCATCACGCATAACCTACCCATACTACTTATTTGATTTTCCGAGCGTGTCTGAGCACGCTCGACGGCTCAATTCACCGTTTACGCTCGATTTCAGCGTTCTAATTGCTGCAGATGTACCGTATCGAAAATTTGAAATGCATTTCAAATTCTCGATACACATTCATGTATTGAGAATTGGAATTGCAAATTAATTTTTCGATAATCGAGCGTAACAAATGGATTTCAATATTTTCGATTGGACGTCGCAATAATTGCACTTACATGTAAATTGTTTTTTACAGGTAAACTTGCATTTTGCTTCGCCCAAAAAGTCTGTTATTTAAAAAAGGGCCCTTCCAACGCCCCTTTTCGTGAGACATAACCAATATTTGTACGATATTTCGTCTCCCCGATTCCATTTGACATAATATTATGAAGCATGCAATGATTTTTTCACAGCGGTTCATAAATGTACCGCTGTGAAATCAACTTTATCAAAGTTGTCGTTACGCGATGAGGATACGTATTACGATGCAAATATTCGTAATTCGACGCAGGACATTAGAGCCCGCCCGCAATTACAGCATTTATTGAGCGGTAAGAGCGAGCGCGGCCGCGAGATGGCACTGCGTGTACCAGGCTTTAACGTCACGCATCCTCATCCATTCACTTTCCGATTTCAGGTGACTGAAATCGGTGGCATCTGACTATGTTGTCAGAGAATCACAGTCTCTTCGAAACTGTGTAACAGAAACATGTTTCTGCTTGCTTGCATGCAACTAGAATAATATTATTACTTACCAGAGTAAGATTACAATGCAAAGCAAATTATGCTTTGACATTGTCGTAGGGGTCCATCCTCGCCCACTTCCGTGAGATTCAACCATTCTTAGTCCATCTCCACGATTTGTTTTCTTTCCGATTTCGGGTGACTGAAATCGGCGATATCTGACTATTCCGTCAGAAGATCAATCTCCTCTGAACTGTGTCGCAGAAACATTTCTGTTTTCCTGTGTACAGCTAAAATTAGATTATTATTTAGCAAAGTAAGGTTACAATGCAAAGCAAATTATGCTTTGACATTGTCGAAGGGGCTCCATCCTCGCCCACTTCCGTGAGATTCAACCATTCATAGTCCATCTCCCCGATTCGCGGCACCTGACTATGCCGTCAGAGGCTCACAGTCTCTTCTAAACTGTGTAACAAAAACATGTCTGTGTTTCTGCATGCTCACAATGACCGGTACTGTAAATGCTTACAGTAAACTGTACACAGACCGTGTATACAGTGAGTACAGACATGAAAATTTAGTCTTACTTTAACTTTCATTTTTGCGTCAGGAGACGCACCGGTCATTGTTAGGGATTTTTGCCCCTCAACCGTTCATCGCACCATTTCGAGCGATGGTTTGATAACGATCGAAGCGAGGTAAACTCTTTTTTGCAAGCCTCGCAAGTAAATTTTTGGCACGATTTTTTGTGCTGCACGAGATCGTACCTTGTAAAGTCTGTGCCGCAACCGGCGCACTTTACAAGTATTACATGCCTTTCCTTTTCATGGCGATCAAGGTCTACGACCATCTTGCCACAAAAGGAACATGCCTTTCGTCGCAGGTTTTCCTGCGTGGCATCAGCTAGGCGCATGTGGCACATCAAGTTTTCATCATGCGAAAAAAACTTGTCGCACACTGTACACTGATGCCTTGTGGCATGAGCGGCCCCTTGGTGCTTATGCAGCAAATTCTTAGTCGCGAAATTGCTGTCACAAGTATCACACTCGTGCGTGATCCTCGGCTTACCAATTATTACGCGCATGTTCACACCCGTATTGGTAGGCAGAGGAGCTAACCTTGTGGTTTTACATTTGCAGAGTGTGTGCAATGTGTTGGAAATGTTCCACTCATTGCTTCCCACATTGATTGCCTCGGCAATATTAAGGCCCATATTAAAGACCTCGTGAAGCACGCCGTATCTAACATACAGCAAATCACCAGCGTTTTGGATCACAAATTCGTAACGAATATTGTGATCATCCAAAAAGCGTGGTGTCAAAATCGTGTCTTTATGATGCAGTGGCATGTCACAAGTTTTTACTTGTTCGTCGCTGCAATCGACGTTTTGCCACTGCTCTCACAATATTTCAGCAACAATATTATTTGTTACCTGATAATGATCTTTATCAATAATCATCCAAACCTTAGGTTTGCCGGCATGCAATACATTTACGCTGTCGGCGATGCCGTTCTCCGCGTGCATTTCCGTGAAGCTGCCACCGGTTCCAATGTGAAACATTGGCTGGTTAATGCCAGGGCAATGAACCAATTGCGCATTAACCTCCGGTTTGAGGTGAGCACTAATGCCACTCAGACAGCTGTTGACGCCTTGGGGCGCAGTATCAGCGTTATAAATGTAAAGGAACGTGCGTTCCTTGGAAGCATGCAAAAAATATTTTTCAACAAAAGACGCAATACTCGCCTGATTTACTGGAGTAGCTTCGCTCTCCAGTTCAAAAACGTCATGCAGACGTTTCAATACTTCTTCGCGAAGTATTCGAGGACTGGAGTTTTTCCTTCTTTTCTGGCTGAGGCTATCCTCCAACCTCACCATGTTCTTCTTATAAACATGGTACTCCTTTACAGTCCTCATAGACTGCAAAGAAGACGCATTGACGACATCGTCCTGGATCCTTTCGTCGAATCCGAGCACTGCTTACGATGTCTGGACGATATCTCGAAACTGTAATGCAAACATTTTTGTTAGAAAAAAGCATATCAGAGAAAGTAGTGAAATTTCAAAAGGAGAGTCCCCAATACAATAGTATTGGGGACTCTCCTTTTAATATTTCCGGAAACATTTTTTAATCTATCAGGTGGTGACTTGGGGTTTAACCTTCGACGTGACCTTGAATGTAATTCGAAGATGAAGGTAATTTTTCAAATAAAACCTCCCCTTTTGACATCGTCAGTAGATAAAACGGGAAATTTTACGTTCAAGTATATACTTGGGTCATAGGTCCGAATTCAGGCTTGAAGATCAGTTTACAATCATTCAAACTGAAACAAGATCTGCATACCTCTGAGAATTGAAGCTTTTCAAATCTTTTATAATGACCAAAAATACCTATTCCTACACGACAGATTAGTAGTATTTTTATGTATGACCTTGACGATGACCTTCACGATTATTTAATTTTGAGATTTGCTCTTTGTGACTAGTTTTTTCGGAAATCAATAAAAGGTTAGGCCAACCAATCAGTAACATCATGAGTTGCCACGATGTTAGTTTCTTATTATTGATAAATTTAAGAAATTTGCATCACAATTATTAATTTCCGAAAAAACTACTCACAAAGAACAAATCTCAATAAGAAATAATCGTGGAAGTAAGATATTTTTGGCCGTTACAAAAAATTTGAAAAAATTCTATTGTCAGATATATCCTGATCTGGTTTCAGTTTGAATGACTTTAAAGTGACCTTCAAGCCCGAATTGAAACTTATGACCTAAGTACATACTTGAACGTAAAATTTCCCGCTCTATCGATTGCCGCTGTTAAAAACGGGGTTTCCTTTTTAAAAAATTTCCTTGATCTTCGTATTACATTTGAGGTCACGGTTAAGATCAAATCCAATGTCACCATTTGATAGGTTCAAAAAAGTCCTATAACTTTTATCTGAAACAGGTCAATTGATCAAATTTATGTTTCAAGTTATTGTACCGCTTCGGAATTTTTGTGACACCCTGTGCAAAAACCGAAAATTAATTAAGCGAAGGAATTTTCAATGTCATAAAGGGGTTATTACCGTTTATTTAAGTTTAAAAAATTGACTTTTTATCGTTCCGCTAATGATTTATCAAGAAAAAAACTAACAATTGCATCTTTTTGAAACTTTTAATCAAGTATTTGAAGGAAATAATTTTTCAAATTAAATTTGATTAAATTTAAAATATTATTTCACATATGATTTATTTGAAAAAAATTATGAAATTTAAATTTAATCAAATTTAGTTATTTAATTAATTACAATTCATTAAAATAATGTAATTAATATTTTTCATAAACTATATTTCAATTAATTTTATACATTTAATTTCAAAAAATTATTAAATTAATTTAAATTAATTTAAATATATTTAATAAACTTAAAATTTTATTGAATTAGAAAAATGAATTGAAATGCAGTTTTATAAAAAATTGTATAAATTAATTGCGTCAAATTCAATTAGTTAAATTTAATAATATTAGAATTCTATCATTTTTTGTAATAAACTGTATTTGAATTAATTTCTGAAAATAAATTAAAATTGAATTAAAAAATTAATTCATTTAAATACTTGATGAAAGTTCCAAAAAGATGCAATTCTTAGTTTACATTATTATACCGATAATAAAAAGTTGATTTTTGGGATCCATAAACGGTAATCCTCCTTTTTATTTGCGGTTACTTACTTTCTTAACATTTATTTAATTGTATTAGCAATTTTTTATATTTCGTGTATTTTTTTGGTTATCAACGACTCTATATAAGGATATTCTGGTGTTACATAACGTTTCGGCTTGTAATATAGAAGCCTTCTGAAGATGAAAATTTGCTTCTGAAAAGTTATATAATTTTCTGTACTAGATTTAAAGTTTATAGTTGATTACAATAAAATACATCGTTCATTGTAAAATATAAATTTGGTTAGTTATAACAGTAACAAAGAGTAAATAAATAACTAATGAATAATTAAGAACTAACCTCAGAAGTCGTCGCAAATAAATTCAAGTTACACATGTCTTTGTTTCTTATAATCTTATAACAATACATTTATACTCACAATCGTAAAATTAATGTCTAATTTCAAATTAAATTACTTTTAATATATTTTATAATTGTGTCTATGTTTATAATTAAATATTTTAAAATTATTACAATTATGTCATACATACGTTATTTACAATAGCTAATCATACAATTATTTAGTGAGATCATAAATATATCGTTATAAGATTATAAGAAACAACGACATATGTAATTAAATTTTATTTGCGACGATTTGAGATTAATTCCTAATTATTTATTAGTTATTTATTCACTATTTATTGCTGTTATAACTAACCAAATTTATATTTCAGAATTAACTATGTATTATATTAACTATAAAATTTAAATTTAGTACAGAAAATTATATAACTTATGTTAAACAAGAATATAAAGTCCAAGAATGTACCTTATATACAGTCGTTTATAACCAAAAAATACACGAAATATAATTATTAAAATACAACTAACTGCATGCTTCGTCATTTATTATTAATTAAAATATTAAGCAATTATTTATTATTTTTTATTCTT
This sequence comes from Gasteruption jaculator, assembly GCA_949825005.1. Classification (NCBI taxonomy): domain Eukaryota; kingdom Metazoa; phylum Arthropoda; class Insecta; order Hymenoptera; family Gasteruptiidae; genus Gasteruption; species Gasteruption jaculator. The sequence goes on from CATKWD010000061.1 coordinate 20,718, forward strand.
TTGGTAAAAAATTAAAGTAAAAGACTTTGTCTTTTACTTTACTCTATACACTGCTTTATATACTATACTAAAAATAATTTTCATAATTTTTTACTAAAAATAATTCAACAATCCATAATTTCATGCATTGTTGTTATATGAGAATGTGTATAAAGTAATTATTTTTAGTATAGTAGATAAAACAGTGTCTAGAGTAAAGTAATAGACACTTTTACTTTATTCTATAATAAAAAATAATAAAAAATTGCTTAACACTAAAGCTACCATAAACAAACGTGCTTACCACGTGGACCGAATGCCGGTAATCCACCATTTGCGGCTTTTCAATCCTGACGATTGGTTTTCGAAGATCACATTCTCCGTGATCTTTCACGATTCCATATCGTGTACCCGACACTTTGGTGGCGAACATCGTGCACTATAAACGTTTATTTATAATACACTGCACAAAAATTATCCACAATTTCACACACTGTAGAGTGTAAACAAAAAGACGTGCGTTGCTGCTTATGGCTACCGCACTCCTAGTTGTTATTTTTAGCAGCTCACTTCACGCCGCTATTCGCAACCAGGGACGGTTAAGCAAAAGGCGCTCATCGGGCCCCTTTATCCTTACAATTGAATAATTTAACGGAAAATAGTGATGCTTTGTTACCATCAAAACGGATATATCTGTAACAATCTGAAATCCTCTAATTATGGCAGAAAATTAACTGTAAAAAATTGTTTCATTTATTTCAACAATTCCCGTTCGAACAAATTTACAAAAAAAATGGCTCTTGGCGATATCGATGTTGGAAATGGATTCTGAAGGACGAAAAAATATAACAAATAAATGTTTTTTGATTTGTTTAAATGATTTTTGTTTTTAAATTTAATTTTTAATTCAATTTTAAAAAGCAACATGTAATTTAATTAAAATTAAAATTTGTTTGGCAATTTGTCACGAGAATGCATATTTCAATCTCGCGTTATCGTTGTGCAAGAGTACATTGCCTGTTTCTTTCACATAATTTTATTTATTTCTCCAAGAGTCGTATGACGTGATACCACGGACACGCGACTCGGTGGTATCACGTCGTACGACTCTTGAAATGTGAAATAAAATAGTTTGACCTAAATTTGTCATGTTTTGTTGCAATTCACACGAGAAAACCTGTAGCGGTCTCAAATCCTCAAATTATGATAACATAACAAAAAGAAAAAATTGCTTAATTTATTGAAACAATTATTTTGTAAATAAATTGTGGAAAAATAGGTTCTTAGTCGTGTTAACACCGGACATGGATTTTACGGGGAAAAAGAACAAAAATAAATGTTGTTTTATTTTGTTTAAACAATTTTTATTTAAAATATTATTTAATAAAATTTTTGTGCATTTTGTCACGAAAATGCATATTTCAATCTCCTATTATCATTGTACAAGTGTGCATTGCCTGCTTCTCTGAAATTATTTAATTCGCTTCTCCAAGAGTCGTACGACGTGATACCACCGAGTAGCGAGTCTGTGGTATCCCGTCGTACGACTTTTGCAAAGTGAAATGAAATAATTTGAAACAAACAAGCGATGCACTCTTGCACCATGATATATCTATATTGAAATATACACTCTAGTGTAAAAATATAAATAATTTTTTTTTGCTAATTTGCTTAAACAAAAATTGCTTAAACAAAAATTGTTTAAACAAATAGAAACACATCTATTTTTTGTCTTCTTTTTCTCCGTAAAATCCATGTCCGGTGTCAACATGACCAAAAACCTATTATTTCCACAATTTGTTTGAAATGTAATTGTTTAAACAAATTGAAAAATATTAATTTTTTATACTTTTCTCCCGTAAAATCCATGTCGGACCTCAGCACGGCCAAGAACTCATTTTTTCCGCAACTCATAGAAAAAAAATATTTGTTTAACACATTTTTTCATCTTGATTTTCTATCGTAAGAGACTTTACTGTATTATGATAGAAAATCAAAATGAAAAAATGGTTTAAATTTGTTTAAACAAATATTTCTTTTTAGAAGTTGCGGAAAAAATGAATTCTTGGCCGTGCTGATGTCGGACATGGAGTTTACGAGAAAATGTACAAAAAATTATTATTTTTTAAATTAAAAGAATTACTTTTTAAACATTTAAAACAATTACTCTTTAAACAATTACTCTTATGATAGAAAATCAGGAGACTTTACTGTATTAAGAGCCCCACCACTGGGGGGTATACCTCTTGAGGGGTCGAAGAGTTCGATCACCGAGTTTCGTATACTCTTTGATGTTTGTCGCCGAGCGTCGAACGTAAACAAGGATAGCGAGTAAAGAAAAGGACGGAGCGAAAACACCGAGGCATATTAGTGAAACAATGTAATGCAACGATGAAATTTTTTTATTATAAACTTTTTTCTTGTAAAACTTTTACCATCATATTACAGACATTTTTCTAATTAAAATGAGACCAAACGTTGAGGAAATGGATCTAGAATAGAATACTTTCTTAAGAAAATATTCTATCCTAGATCCATTTTCCTGGTCTTTTTAGGCATTTTTTTTACAAAAAAAGTATAAGTTTCTCAACGTTTGGTCTCATTTTAATTAGAAAAATGTCCGTAACATGAAAAGTTTTTAACAAAAAAGGTTTTAACATTAAAAGTTTTACAACAAAAAAGTTAATAATAAAAAAGTTTCATCGTTGCATTACATTGTTTCACCGATATACCTCGGTGTTTTCGCTCCGTCCTCTTCTTTACTCGCTATCCTTGTCTACGTTCGACGCTCGGTGGTAAACATTAGAAAATATACGAACTCCACGTTAGTTGCACAAGGTCAGTTCCGACTTTTTGCTCCTAACGAGACTTTATTGTACTGCTTTGAAAAACGAAATCATACATAAGAAATAAAACGGCGAAAATCAAAACCTTGAGATTCTTATTTGTATTATTTTTTTCTATTATTAGCACTACCACTATACCGCTACCACGCTATTATTATGATTATTGTTAATATTATTAATACTACTATTACTATTATTAATTTGTTGATGACGATGATGATTATGATTATTATTATTAGTATTATTATTATTATGGTTGTTGTTGTAATTATTACTTTAAACTCGAATTCCATTTTTAATCGAATTGAATTCAAAGTAATAATTACAACAACAACAACCATAATAATAATAATCATCATCATCATCAACAAAGTAATAATAGTAATAATAATATCAGCAATAATCGTAATAATACCGGTACTGGTATTGGTAATAATAGAAAAAAATATTTCTAATAAGAATATCAAGGTTTTCATTTTCGCCGTTTTATTTCTTATGGGTGTTATATAGATGGTCGCTTCATAAGAAAAACGGAGAACTCACGATAGAGCTCTCCCCACCACTTCCATTTTTGTGACAAAGAAAGGTGATGCGAAAGAGACAGAGAGAAGATATGAGAAAATATACAATGTAGGAAGCCTGTCTTTTCAAATCTTTCTACTGTCGTGAAAAAAAGAAGACTTTACTTTTGCATGTGTAGGCTTGCCTTAGATGGTTGATTTGTGTTTATATATGCAAACACATACATTGACAAATTTGAAGGGGCTAACTTTTTTTATAATGAATAATTCGTACCAAATTTTCGGACCAGAATGCAGCGTAAAGTATATCGGAAGGAAAACTTTTTACATTCTAATTTTTACATTTTGAGAATGAAATATTGAAAATATTCTGGATGTTATATTTTTATAGGAATAGTAATTTGATAATAATTGGAGATGTTTTGTTACCGTTACCAAGAGAATTGAATTGAAATCGAAGAGAAACAATTTTTAATTTGTGTTTTAATTTGTTTAAACAATTTTTGTTTAATCAAATTAAAAAAACATTCATTTTTTGTGTTTTTTTCCCGTGAAAAATGAATGTTTTTTGTGTTTTTTTTCCCGTGAAATCCATGTCCAATACCAAGACGGCCAAGAATCCATTTTTCCACAATTAGTTTTAAACAAATTGTTTAAATTAAAGAATTTTTTTCTTTTTCTTTTATTCTCGTAATTCGAGAATTTGAGATTGTTATGGACATTCTCTTGGTAACGGTAACAAAACATCTCCATTATTATCAAAATACTATTCCTATAAAAATATAACATCCAGAATATTTCCAAAATGTCATTCTCAAAATGTAGAAATCAGAATGTAAAAAGTTTTCTTTCCTGTATATTTTAAGCAGCATCCTAGTCCGAAAATTTGTTACAAATTATTCATTATCCAAAAAGTTAATCCCTTCAAATTTGTCAATGTATGTGTTTGCATATATAAACACAAATCAACCATCTAAGGCAAGCCTACACATGCAAAAGTAAAGTCTTCTTTTTTTCACGACAGTAGAATGATTTGAAAAGACAAGCTTCCTACATTGTATATTTTCTGATAGTTTCTCTCTGTCTCTTTCGCATCACCTTTCTTTGTCGCAAAAATGGAACTGGTGGGGAGAGCTCTATCGTGAGTTCTCTGTTTTTCTTATGAAGCGACCATCTGACTCTACTCTATCTTACTCTCTCACACAGGAGTGGAATCAGCGGCATCCCTTGAGAGAAGTAAGCGAACCTTTTTGGGTATCCAACAGCCATAAGAAATAAAACGGCGAAAATGAAAACCTTGACTTTCTTATTAGAATTATTTTTTTCTATTATTACCAATACTAGTACCGCTATTATTACGATTATTGCTGATATTATTATTACTATTATTATTAAAAATCTAAATCGAATTTAAAATAATGATTACAACAACAACCATAATAATAATAATAATAATAATAATAATAATAATAATCATAATCATCATCATCATCATCATCATCAACGAATTAATAATAGTAATAGTAGTATTAAGGACATGTCAAAGTCTCTTGCGAACTCCGACGGGGTCGGTATGGTAGAGCCCGCCCGCAATTACCGCATTTACCGAGCGGTAAGAGCGAGCGCGGCCGCGAGATGGCACTGCCTGTATGAGGCTTTGCCATCACGCATCACCTACCCATACTACTAATTTGATTTTTCGAGCGTGCCTGAGCACGCTCGACGGCTCAATTCACCGTTTACGCTCGATTTCAGCGTTCTAAAAGCTGCAGATGTACCATATCGAAAATTTGAAATGTATTTCAAATTCTCGATACATATGTATGTACTGAGAATTTGAAATGCAAATCAATTTTTCGATAATCGAGCGTAACAAATGGATTTCAATATTTTCGATCGGGCGTCGCATTATTGCACTTGCATGTAAATTGTTTTTTACATGTAAACATGCATTTTGCTTCGCCCAAAAAGTCTGTTATTTAAAAAGGGGCCCCTCCAACGCCCCTTTTCGTGAGACACAACCAATAATTGTATAATATTTCGTCTCCCCGATTCCATTTGACATAATATTATGAAGCATGCAATGATTTTTTCACAGCGGTTCATAAATGTACCGCTGTGAAATCAATGTTATCAACGTTGTCGTTACGCGATGAGGATACGTATTACGCTGCAAATATTCGTAATTCGGCGTCAGTACATTAGAGCCCGCCCGCAATTACCGCATTTATTGAGCGGTAAGAGCGAGTGCGGCCGCAAGATGGCACTGCCTGTACTAGGCTTTGCCGTCACGCATCCCCATCCATTCATTTTCCGATTTCAGGTGACTGAAATCGGCGGCATCTGACTATTTTGTCAGAGAATCACAGTTTCTTCGAAACTGTGTAACAGAAACATGTTTCTGCTTGCTTGCATGCAGCTAGAATAATATTATTACTTACCAGAGTAAGATTACAATGCAAAGCAAATTATGCTTTGACATTGTCGAAGGGGCTCCATCCTCGCCCACTTCCGTGAGATTCAACCATTCATAGTCCATCTCCCCGATTTGTGGCACCTGACTATGCCGTCAGAGGCTCACAATCTCTTCTAAACTGTGTAACAGAAACATGTCTGTGTTTCTGCATGCTCACAATGACCGGTACTGTAAATGCTTACAGTAAACTGTACACAGACCGTGTATACAGTGAATACAGACATGAAAATTCAGTCTTACTTTAACTTTCATTTTTGCGTCATAAGACGCACCGGTCATTGTTAGGGCTTTTTGCCCCTCAACCGTTCATCGCACCATTTCGAGCGATGGTTTGATAACGATCGAAGCGAGGTAAACTCTTTTTTGCAAGCCTCGCAAGTAAATTTTAGACACGATTTTTGGTGCTGCACGAGATCGTACCTTGTAAAGTCTGTGCCGCAACCGGCGCACTTTACAAGTATTACATGCCTTTCCTTTTCATGGCGATCAAGGTCTACGACCATCTTGCCACAAAAGGAACATGCCTTTTGTCGCAGGTTCTCCTGCGTGGCATGAGCTATTCGCAGGTGGCGCATCAAGTTTTTATCATGGGAAAAAAACTTGTCGCACACTGTACACTGATGCCTTGTGGCATGAGCGGCCCTTTGGTGCTTATGCAGCAAATTCTTAGTGGCGAAATTGCTGTCACAAGTATCACACTCGTGCGTGATCCTCGGCTTACCAATTATTACGCGCATGTTTACGTCCGTATTGGTAGGCAGAGGAGCTAACCTTGTGGCTTTGCATTTGCAGAGTGTGTGCAATGTGTTGGAAATGTTCCACTCATTGCTTCCCACATTTATCGCCTCGGCAATATTAAGGCCCATGTTAAAGACCTCGTGAAGCACGCCGTATCTAACATACAGCAAATCACCAGCGTTTTGAATCACAAATTCGTAACGAATATTGTGATCATCCAAAAAGCGTGGTGTTAAAATCGTGTCTTTGTGATGCAGTGGCAAATCACAAGTTTTTACTTGTTCGTCGCTGTCATCGACGTTTTGCCGCTGCTCTCGCAATACTTCAGCAACAATATTATTTGTTCGCTGATAATGATCTTTATCAATGATCATCCAAACCTTAGGTTTGCCGGCATGCAATACATTTACGCTGTCGGCGATGCCGTCTTCGACGTGCATTTCCGTAAAGCTGCCACCGGTTCCAACGTAAAACATTGGCTGGTTAATGCCAGCGCAATCGCCCAGTTGCGCATTAACCTCCGGTTTGAGGTGAGCACTAATGCCACTCAGACAGCTTTCGACGCCTTGGGGCGCAGAAACAGCGTTATAAATGTAAAGGAACGTGCGTTCCTTGGAAGCATGCAAAAAATATTTTTCTATAAAACATGCAATACTCGCCTGATTTACTGGAGTACCTCCACTCTCCAGTTCACAAACGTCATGCAGACGTTTCAATACTTCTGCGTGAAGTATTCGAGGATTGGAGTTTTTCCTCAGGCTATCCTCCATCCTCACCATGTTCTTTTTATAAGCATGGTATTCCTTTACAGTCGTCATTGACTGCAAACAAGCCGCATTGACGACATCGTCCTCGACCCCTTCGTCGAATCGGAGTACCTCATCCGATGTGTGGACGACATTTCGAAACTGTAATACAAACATTTTTGTTAGAAAAAGCATGTCAGAGAAAATAGTGAAAACTTCAAAACGAGAGTCCCCAATACTATTCACTAAAATAGTTCGATAACTTGAAACATAAAACTCATCGATAAAAGTGTTTCAGATAAAAATTTTAGGATTTTCCCGAATCTATCAGGTAGGGACTTTGAGTTTGACCTTTACCGTGACCTTGAATATAATTCGAAGATGAAGGTAATTTTTACAAACGAAACGTCCCTTTTTGACATCGGCAATAGATAGAGCGGGAAATTTTATGTTTAAGTATGTACTTAGGTCATAGGTTCAATTCGGACTTGAAGATCAGTTCCAAATCATTCAAATTGAAACTAGATCTGCATAACACTGAGAACTGAAGCTTTTCAAATTTTTTTATAATGACCAAAAATACCTATTCCTATATGACAGATTAGTACTGTTTTTATGTATGACCTTGACGATGACCTTCATGATTATTGAATTTTGAGATTTGTTCTTTGTGACTAGTTTTTTCGAAAATCAATAAAAGATTAGGCCAATCAATCAGTAACATCATGACTTGCCACAGTATTAGTTTCTTACTATTGATAAATTTAAGAAACTTAATTCGCAATTATTCATTTCCGAAAAAACTACTCACAAAGAACAAATCTTGATATGAAATAATCGTGAAGGTCAGATATTTTTAGCCATTACAATAAATGTGAAAAGCTTCTATGCTTAGAGGTATTCAGATCTACTTTCAATTTGAATGAATTTAAAGTGACCTTCAAGCCCGAATTGAAACTTATGACCTAAGTACATACTTTAACGTAAAATTCCCCCCTCTATCGATTGCCGCTGTTAAAAAAAGGGTTTCCATTTCAACAAATTTCCTTGACCTTCGACTTCCATTCGAGGTCACGGTTAAGGTTAAATCCAATGTCACCATCTGATAAGTTCGAAAAAACTATACCTTTTATTTAAAACAGGTTTCTCGATCAGATTGATGTTTCAAGTTATTGAACCTTTCCGGGACTTTCGTGACACCCTGTGTAAAAACCGAAAATAAAAGTAATTTTGAATGTCACAAAGGGGTTATTACCGTTTATTTAAGTTTAAAAAATTGACTTTTTATCCTTTCGCTAATGATTTATCAAGAAAAGAACTAACAATTGCATCTTTTTGAAACTTTCAATCAAGTATTTTAATTTATTAATCAATTAAAATTCATTTAAATAATGTAATTATTATTTCCCATAAACTGTATTTCAATTAATTTTTTACATTTAATTAAAAAAATTTTTTAATTAATTTAAACATATTTTGAATAAACTTTAAATTTTATGTAATTAGAAAAATGAGTTGAGATACAGTTCTTAAAAGAATTAATTAAATTAATTTCGTCAATTTCAATTAGTTTAATTTAATAATATTAAAATTTAATCATTTTTTCCAAATAAACTGTTCTTGAATTAATTTCTTAAAATAAATTAAAATGAATTTATAAAATTAATTCATTTAAATACTTGATGAAAGTTTTAAAAAGATGCAATTTAAATTATCATCCTGAAAATAAGAAGTTGTTCTTTGGATTCCATAAACGGTAATCTCCCTTTTTATTTGCAGTTACTTACTTTTTCAAAATTTATTTAATGTTATTAACAATTGTTTATATTTCGTGTAGTTTTTTTATTACAAACGACTGCATATAAGGCTATTCTGGTGTTACATAACGTTTCGGCTTATATTATCGAAGCCTTCTGCAGATTAAAATTTGTGTTTGAAAAGTTACATAATATCTGTACTACATTTAAATTTTATAATTAATTACAATACAATATATAATTAATTATGAAATACAAATTTGATTAGGTATAATAGTAATAAATAGTGAATAAATAACCAATAAATGAGCAGTTTATTTTGATAATGGCCTAAGTCTATTTGTGAATTTTCCATTCTCAACTGTAGTAACAGGTGCCACTTGACATTAGCTGTCATAAAAAAAACATTATCCGAAAATCATAAAAAATTGGACTTAGGCCACTTTCAAAATAATCGGCTCAAATAATTAAGAACTAACCTCAGAAGTCGTCGCAAATAAATTAAAGTTACGTGCATATGTCTCTGTTTCTTATAATCTTATAACGATATATTTATGATCTCACTCATCAAATATCTAATTTCAAAATAAATTGCTTTTAACATATTTTAAAATTATTGTAATTATGACACATATATACGTTATTCAACACATCTAATCATACAATTATTTGGTGATCATAAATATATCGTTATGGGATTATAAGAAACAAAGACATATGTAACTTTATTTTATTTACGACGACTTCTGAGATTACTTTCTGATTATTTATTATTTATTTATTCACTATTTATTACTCTTAAAATTAACCAAATTTGTATTTCACAGTTAACTATGTATTATATTGTAATTAACTATAAAATTTTAGTCTAGTACAGAAAATTACATATCTTGTGTTACACAAGAATATCCTTATATACAGTCGTTTATAACCAAAAAAATACACGAAATATAATTACTAAAATACAACTCACCGAATACTATATTTAGCAATTTTAGTACATAAAAAATAATTACTCTGTACACATTGTCATACAACAACAATGCATGATGTCATGCATGATGTCATGCATTGTTGTTGTATGACAACAACAATATGAAACGACAATGTGAAAAAGTACAAGAAAGAGAGAGACAGAGAGAGAGAGAGTAAACAAACGTACTTACCACGTGGACCGAATACCGGTAATCCACCATTCCCGGCTTTTGAATCTTGGCAATCGCTTTTGCAAGATCACACTCTCCGTGATCTTTCACGATTCCATATCGTGTACCCGACACTTCGGTGGTGAACATTATGCACTATAATTGATTATTTTCAATCCACTGCACAAAATTTATGCACTCTTTCACCCACTGTATACAAAAAGACGTGCGTTGCTGCTAATGGCTACCGCACTCCTAGTTGTTATTTTTAGCTGTTCACTTCACGCCACTAATCGCAATCAGGGGCGGATACACATTAGGCGCCCAGCGGGCCCCTTTGTCCTTCCAATGTATACAAGAAAATAATTAACAAAATTTTCTTGAACTGTGGATGAATATGCATCCGAGCGTGCGTGCGTGTGTGTGTTTGTTTCACACTTCCCGTTCGAATAAATTTACAAAAAAAAAATGGCTCTTGGCGATACCGATGTTGAAAAGGACGAAAGAACGTAACAAATAAATGTTTTTTTATTAGTTTAAATAATTTTTGTTTTTTAAGTTTATATATTAACCCAATTTAAAAAATTTTAATTTAATTCCATTTAATTAAAATTAAAATCTTTTTGGCATTTTGTCCCGAGAATGCATATTTCAATCTCGCGTTATCATTGTGCAAGAGTACATTGCCTGTTTTCTTCACATTATTTCATTTATATCTCCAAGAGTCGTATGACGTGATACCACAGACTCGCAATTCGACGGTATCGCGTTGTACGACTCTTGGAGAAACAAGTTAAATAATTTGAGAGAAACAGGCGACGCACAATGACAATACAACATTGAAATATGCATTCTCGTGACAAAATGCAGAAAAAATTTTGTTGGATGATTTGGTTAAATAAAAATTATTTCAACAAATTAGAAACGGTAATTTCTTATGATCTTCTTTCCCATAAAGTGCAAGTCCGGTGTTAACCCGGCCAAGAACCTTTTTTTTCCACAATTTGTTCAAAGTATAATTGTTTAAACCAATTAAACAATTTTATCTTTTTGTTTTTCTATCATAATTTGAGATTGTTATAGACATTCCCGTTTGAACGATAACAAAGCATGCCCAATTACTGTATAGTTACTTAATTTTTTTTATCGAGAGTCGTACAACGTGATATCATAGACTGACGACTCGGCGTTACCACGTCGTACGACTCTTGAAAAGTGAAATGAAATAATTTCATATAAATTAGGGATGTTTTGTTACAATTCACACGAGAAAACATGTAACGGTCTCAAATCCTCCACTTGCGATAGAAAATCAACTACAAGATAATTGTTTCATTTGTTTAAACAATTATTTTTTAAACAAATTCTGGAAAAAATCGGTTTTTGGCCTTGCTCACGTCGATGACGGATTTTACGGGGAAAAGAACAAAAAATTAATGTTTTATAATTTTTTAAACAATTTTTCTTTAAAAAATTACCAAAACAAATTATTAATATTTTTACACTACAGTATATATTTCAATCTAGGTATATTATGGTGCAAGAGTGCATAGCTTGTTTCTTTCAAATTATTTCATTTCACTTTCCAAGAGTCGTACGACGTGATACCACAGACTCGCGACTCGGCGGTATCACGTCGTACGACTCTTGGAGAAACAAATTAAATAATTTGAGAGAAACAGGCGACGCACTCTTGCACAATGATAATACGGGATTGAAATATACATCTTCGTGACAAAATGCATCTCAAATTTTTTTTTATAATTTGTTTAAACATGAATTGTTTAAATAAATTAAAAAGTATTTATATTTTGTACTCTTATTCTCTGTAAAATCCATCTTCGGTGTCAACACGGTCAAGAACTCATTTTTATACAATTTGTTTAAAAAATAATTGTTTAAACAAATTAAACAATTATTTTCTAGTAATTTTTCTATCATAATTTGAGGATTCGAAAACGTTACATGATTTTTCGTGTGAATTGTATCAAAACATCCCCAATTACCATCAAATTACTTAATGTATTTTTATCAGAGTCGTATGACGTGATACCACAGACTTTCGACTCGGCGGTATCACGTCGTACGACTCTTGAAAAGTGAAATGAAATAATTTGGCATAAATTTGTGATGTTTTGTTGCAATTCATACGAGAAAACATTTAGCGGTCTCAAATCTTCAAACTAAGATGAAAAAAGTTGCTTCATTTGTTTAAACAATTATTTTTTAAACAAATTGTGGAAAAAAAGGGTTCTTGGCCGTGTTTGACATCAAATATGAATTTTATGGGAAAGAAAAACATTAGAAATTACGGTTTTTAATTTGTTTAAACAATTTTTATTTTAACAAATTATCAAAAAAATGTTTTCATTTAGTCCCGAGAATGCGTGTTACAATCTTGTATTATTATTGTGCAAGAGTGCGTCGCCTGTTACTCTGAAATGACTTAATTTATTTTTCCGAGAGTCGTACGACGTGATACCAGGGACTCGCGACTCGATGGTATCACGTCGTACGACTCTTGCAAAGTGAAATGAAATAATTTGAGAGAAACAAGCCATGCACTCTTGCGCCCTGATATATTAAAATCGAAATATACACTCTAGTGTAACAATGTAAATAATTTTTTATTGCTAATTTGCTCAAACAAAAATAGAAAAGCATCTATTTTTTGTGTTCTTTTTCCCCGTAAAATCCATGTCCGGTGTCAACATGACCAAAAACCTATTATTTCCGCAATTTGTTTAAAATGTAATTGTTGAAACAAATTGAAAAATATTAATTTTTTGTACTTTTCTCCCGTAAAATTCATGTCAGACCTCAGCACGGTCAAGAACTCATTTTTTCCGCAACTTATAGAAAAAAATATTTGTTTAAAAGTCTCGTTAGGAGACTTTACTGTATTCTCGTTAAGAAACTTTACTGTATTATGATAGAAAATAAAAATGAAAAAATGTGTTAAATCTGTTTAAACAAATATTTTTTTTCTAAAAGTTGCGGAAAAAATGAATTCTTGGCCGTGTTGATGTCGGACATGGATTTTACGAGAAAATGTACAAAAAATTAATATTTTTTAAAATAAAAGAATTACTCGTTCAACATTTAAAACAATTACTCTTATGATACAAAATCAAGAGACTGTACTGTATTAAGAGTCCCACCATTGGGGGTATACCTCTTGAGGGGTCAGAGTTCGATCACCGAGTTTCGTATACTCTTTGATGTTTGTCGCCGAGCGTCGAACGTAAACAAGGATAGCGAGTAAAGAAAAGGACGGAGTGAAAACACCGAGGCATATTAGTGAAACAATGTAATGCAACAATGTAATGCAACGATGAAATTTTTTTATTATAAACTTTTTTCTTGTAAAACTTTTACCATCATATTACAGACATTTTTCTAATTAAAATGAGACCAAACGTTGAGGAAATGGATCTAGAATAGAATACTTTCTTAAGAAAGTATTCTATCCTAGATCCATTTTCCGGGTCTTTTTAGGCATTTTTTTTACAAAAAAGTATAAGTTTCTCAACGTTTGGTCTCATTTTAATTAGAAAAATGTCCGTAACATGATATTAAAAGTTTTACAACAAAAAAGTTAATAATAAAAAAGTTTCATCGTTGCATTACATTGTTTCACCGATATACCTCGGTGTTTTCGCTCCGTCCTCTTCTTTACTCGCTATCCTTGTCTACGTTCGACGCTCGGTGGTAAACATTAGAAAATATACGAACTCCACGTTAGTTGCACAAGGTCAGTTCCGACTTTTTGCTCCTAACGAGACTTTACTGTACTGCTTTGAAAAACGAAATCATACATAAGAAATAAAACGGCGAAAATCAAAACCTTGAGATTCTTATTTGTATTATTTTTTTCTATTATTAGCACTACCACTATACCGCTACCACGCTATTATTATGATTATTGTTAATATTATTAATACTACTATTACTATTATTAATTTGTTGATGACGATGATGATTATGATTATTATTATTAGTATTATTATTATTATGGTTGTTGTTGTAATTATTACTTTAAACTCGAATTCCATTTTTAATCGAATTGAATTGAAAGTAATAATTACAACAACAACAACCATAATAATAATAATCATCATCATCATCAACAAAGTAATAATAGTAATAATAATATCAGCAATAATCGTAATAATACCGGTACTGGTATTGGTAACAATGGAAAAAAATATTTCTAATAAGAATATCAAGGTTTTCATTTTCGCCGTTTTATTTCTTATGGGTGTTGGATAGATGGTCGCTTCATAAGAAAAACGGAGAACTCACGATAGAGCTCTCCCCACCACTTCCATTTTTGTGACAAAGAAAGGTGATGCGAAAGAGACAGAGAGAAGATATGAGAAAATATACAATGTAGGAAGCCTGCCTTTTCAAATCTTTCTACTGTCGTGAAAAAAAGAAAACTTTACTTTTGCATGTGTAGGCTTGCCTTAGATGGTTGATTTGTGTTTATATATGCAAACACATACATTGACAAATTTGAAGAGGCTAACTTTTTTTATAATGAATAATTCGTACCAAATTTTCGGACCAGAATGCAGCGTAAAGTATATAGGAAGGAAAACTTTTTACATTCTAATTTTTACATTTTGAGAATGAAATATTGAAAATATTCTGGATGTTATATTTTTATAGGAATAGTAATTTGATAATAATTGGAGATGTTTTGTTACCGTTACCAAGAGAATTGAATTGAAATCGAAGAGAAACAATTTTTAATTTGTGTTTTAATTTGTTTAAACAATTTTTGTTTAAACAAATTAAAAAACATTCATTTTTTGTTTTTTTCCCGTGAAAAATGAATGTTTTTTGTGTTTTTTTTCCCGTGAAATCCATGTCCAATACCAAGACGGCCAAGAATCCATTTTTCCACAATTAGTTTTAAAAAAATTGTTTAAAGTAAAGAATTTTTTTCTTTTTCTTTTATTCTCGTAATTCGAGAATTTGAGATTGTTATGGAGATTCTCGTGGTAACGGTAACAAAACATCTCCATTATTATCAAAATACTATTCCTATAAAAATATAACATCCAGAATATTTCCAATATGTCATTCTCAAAATGTAAAAATCAGAATGTAAAAAGTTTTCTTTCCTGTATATTTTAAGCAGCATCCTAGTCCGAAAATTTGTTACGAATTATTCATTATAAAAAAAGTTAGTCCCTTCAAATTTGTGAATGTATGTGTTTGCATATATAAACACAAATCAACCATCTAAGGCAAGCCTACACATGCAACAGTAAAGTCTTCTTTTTTTCACGACAGTAGAAAGATTTGAAAAGACAAGCTTCCTACATTGTATATTTTCTGATATTTTCTCTCTGTCTCTTTCGCATCACCTTTCTTTGTCGCAAAAATGGAACCGGTAGGGAGAACTCTATCGTAAGTTCTCTGT
The DNA here is from genome assembly GCA_949825005.1 of Gasteruption jaculator. Classification (NCBI taxonomy): domain Eukaryota; kingdom Metazoa; phylum Arthropoda; class Insecta; order Hymenoptera; family Gasteruptiidae; genus Gasteruption; species Gasteruption jaculator. The sequence goes on from CATKWD010000061.1 coordinate 36,360, forward strand.
TTTTATTATGAAGCGACCATCTGACTCTACTCTATCTTACTCTCTCACACAGGAGTGGAATCAGCGGCATCCCTTGAGAGAAGTAAGAGAACCTTTTTGGGTATCCAACAGCCATAAGAAATAAAACGGCGAAAATGAAAACCTTGACTTTCTTATTAGAATTATTTTTTTCTATTATTACCAATACTAGTACCGCTATTATTACGATTATTGCTGATATTATTATTACTATTATTACTTTGTTGATGATGATGATTATGATTATCATTATTATTATTATATTGGTTGTTGTTGTTGTAATTATTACTTTCGATTCAATTCGATTAAAAATCGAAGTCGAGTTTAAAGTAATAATTACAAAAACAATAGCCATAATAATGATAATAATAATCATAATCATCATCATCATCATCAACAAATTAATAATAGCAATAGTAGTATTAATAATATTAACAATAATCATAATAATAGCGTGGTAGTGGTAATAATAGAAAAAAATAATACAGATAAGAATCTCAAGGTTTTGATTTTCGCCGCTTTATTTCTTATGTACGATTTCGTTCTTCAAAGCAGTAGTAACCACACTACTACTACTACTACTATGTTGTCCAACGACTATACATAACAGACTTAGTAGTGTGTAGTGGTAGAAATAAAAACAATAACGGAAGAGAGATTTGGAATATTTTGATGTTACCCTCTTACTTCTTTTATTATTATTTCTACTACTACTACTACTTTATTGTTCGACGTCACACCGTAAGTAAGGTCGGGTCTAAATTTCCTTTACCACCTACCGAGCCTCTTTGGCGTTCTATCTCAAATCGTTAAATTATGATAGAAAATCAAGATGAAAAAATGTGTTTAATTTGTATAAAAAAATATTTTGTATACAAGTTGCGGAAATAATGAGTTCTTGGCCGTGCTGAGGTCCGACATGGATTTTACGAGAGAAAAGTATAAAAAATTAATATTCCTCAATTTGTTTAAACAATTACATTTTAAACAAATTGTGGAAATAATAGGCTTTTTGTCATGTTGACACCGGACATGGATTTTACGGAGAAAAAGAACACAAAAAATAGATGCTTTTCTATTTTTGTTTGAGCAAATTAGCAATAAAAAATTATTTACATTGTTACACTAGAGTGTATATTTCGATTTTAATATATCATGGCGCAAGAGTGCATGGCTTGTTTCTCTCAAATTATTTCATTTCACTTTTCAAGAGTCGTACGACGTGATACCGCCGAATCGCGAGTCCGTAGTATCCCGTCGTACGACTCTTGGAGAAACAAATCAAATAATTTGAGAAAAGCAGGCAATGCACACTTGCACAATGATAATAGGAGGTTGAAATATGCATTTTCGTGACAAAATGCACCAAACAGTTTTTAAATAATTTTTTAAGTAAAAATTGTCTAAACAAAAAAAACATTTATTTTTGTCCTTTTTCCCCGTAAAATCCATGTCCGGTATCAACACGACTAAGACCTATTTTTCCACAATTTATTTACAAAATAATTATTTAAACAAATTACGCAGTTTTTTCTTTCTATTATGTTATCATAATTTAAGGATATGAGACCGCTACATGTTTTCAAACTAAAAGATAATTGTTTAATTTGTTGAAATAGTTATTAATGAAACAAATTGTGTAAATAATGGGTTCTTGCCCATGTTGACACCGGAGATGGATTTTCCAGAGAACAAGAACCCACAAAATGAATGTTTTTTAATTTTGTTTAAACAATTTCTTTTTAAACAAATTAATACCAAAAAATTTTTTATGCATTTTGTCACGATGATGTATATTTCAATCTCGTATTATCATTGTGCAAGATTGCGTCGTCTGTTTTTCTCACATTATTCAATTTGTTTCTCCAAGAGTCGTACGACGTGATACCACCGAGTCGCGAGTCTATGGATCACGTCGTACGACTCTTGGAGAAATAAATGAAATTATTTCATAGAAATTGGCGATGCAGTCTTGCACAATGATAATGCGTAATTGAAAAATGCATTTTCATGACAAAATGCGAAAATAATTTTTTTTAGGGAATTTGTTTAAATAACAATTATTTAAACAAATTAACCCTTTGAGGTCACACGTTCTAAAAATAACGTACAGGTCACACGGGATCAGAATGACACCAGCCATGTTCAAACAATTGCCACGTTGCCAATATCATTCCGAACAACTCATAAAAGTTCAGGATATTACTTTCAGCCATTTAGAATGAGAATATCATCGCAAAAAATATGTATCACATTTTCAAAGTGGCGAAAAAAAATCAGGAATGAGGCAATACGTAAAAAATACCATTTTTTACTTTAAAAAATCATAACTCTGGCAATTTGTAACATTTTTTCATAAAATTTTAAGGCGATACTCTTGAGATGTCATAGTATATGGAAAAAAATAGCTCCATAGTGGGCGTTTCAAAAAAGGTATTTACTTTGACATCTAAAGAGGGTCCGTTTCGGAGTGAAATAAAGTACTAGAATAATGAAAAATGAGCAACTTATTATAAAAATTCATTTAAAAAATGTATAAAAATTGATATATTTATTCTTCTCCATCACAGTCGACACAGATAAAGAATAATAAAAGAAGTAAGAGGGTAACATCAAAACATTCCAAATCTCACTTCTATTATTGTTTTTATTTCTACCACTACACACTACTAGGTCTGTAATGTATTGTCGTTGGACAACATAGTAGTAGTAGTAGTAGTGTGGTTACTACTGCTTTGAAGAACGAAATCATACATAAGAAATAAAACGGCGAAAATCAAAACCTTGACATTCTTATTTATATTATTTTTTCTATTATCACCACTACCACTACCGCTATTATTATGATTATTGTTAATATTATTATTACTATTATTACTATAATGTTATTACTTTGTTGATGATGATGATGATGATGATGATGATTATGATTACGATTAATATTATTATTACTATCATTATTATAGTTATTATTATGTTGTTGTTGTTGTACAACAACAACCATAATAACAATGATAATAATAATAGTAACAATCAGAATCATAATCATCATCATCATCAACAAAGTAATAATAGTAATAATAATAGCAACAATAATCATAATAATAGCGGTAATGGTAGTGGTAATAACAGAAAAAAATAATACAAATAAGAATGTCAAGGTTTTGATTTTCGCCGTTTTATTTCTTATGTATTATTTCCTTCTTCAAAGTAGTAGTAATAACTACACTACTACTACTTTGTTGTCCAACGACAATACATTACAGACCTAGTAGTGTGTAGTGGTAGAAATAAAAACAATAACAGAGGTGAGATTTGAAATGTTTTGATGTTACCCTCTTACTTCTTTTATTATTATCTATCTGTGTCGACTGTGGTGGCGAAGAATAAATATATCATTTTTAATACATTTTTCAAACGAATTTTTCATTATTCTAGTACTTTATTTCACTCCGAAATGGACCCTCTTGAGATATCAAAGTAAATACCTTTTTTGAAACGCCCACTATGGAGCTATTTTTTATATGATAACTCAAGAGTATGACCCTAAAATTTTATGGAAAAATATTAAAAATGGCCAGTTATGATTTTTTTAGTAAAAAATAATATTTTTTCCGGATTGCCTCCTTCCTGATGTTTTTTCGCCATTTTGAAAATTTGTTAAAAATTTTTTTGCGATGATATTCTCATTCTAAAAGGCTCAAACTAATATCTTGAACTTTTATGAGTTGTTCGGAATAATATTGGCAACGTGGCAATTGTTTGAACGTGGCTGGTGTCATTCTGATCTCGTGTGACCTGTACGTTATTTTTAGAACGTGTAACCTCGAAGGGTTAAAATTTCTTTAAACAATTATTATTATTTAAGCAAATTGTGGGAAAATAGGTTCTTGGCCGTGTTGACACCGGACATAGATTTTATGGGAAAAGAGAACTTGAAAACTTACGGTTTTTAATTTGTTAAAACAATTTTTATTTAAACAAATTACCTAAAAAAAAATTACTTTCGCATTTTGTTATGAAAATGCATTTTTCAATTACGCATTATCGTTGAGCAAGACTGCATCGCCAATTTCTATGAAATAATTTCATTTATTTCTCCAAGAGTCGTACGACGTGATACCATAGACTCACGACTCGGTGGTATCACGTCGTACGACTCTTGGAGAAACAAATTGAATAATGTGAGAAAAACAGACGACGCACTCTTGCACAATGATAATACGAGATTGAAATATACATCATCGTGACAAAATGCATAAAAAATTTTTTGGTATTAATTTGTTTAAAAAAAAATTGTTTAAACAAATTAAAAAAACATTCATTTTTTGGGCTGCTGTTCTCTGTAAAACCCATCTCCGGTGTCAACATGGGCAAGAACCCATTATTTACACAATTTGTTTCAATAATAACTGTTTCAACAAATTAAACAATTATCTTTTAGTTTGAAAACATGTAGCGGTCTCATATCCTTAAATTATGATAACATAATAGAAAGAAAAAACTGCGTAATTTGTTTAAATAATTATTTTGAAAATAAATTGTGGAAAAATAGGTCTTAGTCGTGTTGATACCGGACATGGATTTTACGAGGAAAAAGAACAAAAATAAATGTTTTTTTTGTTTAGACAATTTTTACTTAAAAAATTATTTAAAAACTGTTTGGTGCATTTTGTTACGAAAATGCATATTTCAACCTCCTATTATCATTGTGCAAGTGTGCATTGCCTGCTTTTCTCAAATTATTTGATTTGTTTCTCCAAGAGTCGTACGACGGGATACCACGGACTCGCGATTCGGCGGTATCACGCCGTACGACTCTTGAAAAGTGAAATGAAATAATTTGAGAGAAACAAGCCATGCACTCTTGCGCCATGATATATTTAGATCGAAATATACACTCTAGTGTAACAATGTAAATATTTTTTTATTGCTAATTTGCTCAAACAAAAATAGAAAAGCACCTATTTTTTGTGTTCTTTTTCTCCGTAAAATCCATGTCCGGTGTCATCATGACCAAAAGCCTATTATTTCCGCAATTTGTTTAAAATGTAATTGTTTAAACAAATTGAGGAATATTAATTTTTTAGACTTTTTTCTCGTAAAATCCATGTCGGACCTCAGCACGGCCAAAAACTCATTATTTCCGCAACTTATATAAAAAATATTTTTTTATACAAATTAAGCACATTTTTTCTATCATAATTTGACGATTTGAGATAGAACGCCAAAGAGGCTCGGTAGGCGGTAAAGAAAATTTAAACCTCACCTTACTTACGGTGTGACGTCGAACAATAAAGTAGTAGTAGTGGAAATAATAATAAAAGAAGTAAGCGGGTAACATCAGAACATTCCAAATCTCTCTTCTGTTATGGTTTTTATTTCTACCACTACACACTACTAGATCTGTAATGTATTGTCGTTGGACAACAAAGTAGGAGTAATAGTGTGGTTACTACTGCTTTGAAGAAAGAAATCATTCATAAGAAATAAAACGGCGAAATCAAAACCTTGAGATTCTTATTTGTATTATTGTTTTCTATTATTACCACTACCACGCCATTATTATGATTATTGTTAATATTATTAATACTACTATTACTATTATTAATTCGTTGATGATGATGATGATTATGATTATTATTATTATTATTATTATTATTATTATTATGGTTGTTGTTGTAATCATTATTTTAAACTCGATTTCGATTTTTAATAATAATAGTAATAATAATATCAGCAATAATCGTAATAATAGCGGTACTAGTATTGGTAATAATAGAAAAAAATAATTCTAAAAGAAAGTCAAGGTTTTCATTTTCGCCGTTTTATTTCTTATGGCTGTTGGATACCCAAAAAGGTTCGCTTACTTCTCTCAAGGGATGCCGCTGATTCCACTCCTGTGTGAGAGAGTAAGGTAGAGTAGAGTCAGATGGTCGCTTCATAAGAAAAACAGAGAACTCACGATAGAGCTCTCCCTACCAGTTCCATTTTTGCGACAAAGAAAGGTGATGCGAAAGAGACAGAGAGAAAATATCAGAAAATATACAATGTAGGAAGCTTGTCTTTTCAAATCTTTCTACTGTCGTGAAAAAAAGAAGACTTTACTGTTGCATGTGTAGGCTTGCCTTAGATGGTTGATTTGTGTTTATATATGCAAACACATACATTCACAAATTTGAAGGGACTAACTTTTTTTATAATGAATAATTCGTAACAAATTTTCGGACTAGGATGCTGCTTAAAATATACAGGAAAGAAAACTTTTTACATTCTGATTCTTACATTTTGAGAATGACATATTGGAAATATTCTGGATGTTATATTTTTATAGGAATAGTATTTTGATAATAATTGGAGATGTTTTGTTACCGTTACCACGAGAATCTCCATAACAATCTCAAATTCTCGAATTACGAGAATAAAAGAAAAAGAAAAAAATTCTTTACTTTAAACAATTTTTTTAAAACTAATTGTGGAAAAATGGATTCTTGGCCGTCTTGGTATTGGACATGGATTTCACGGGAAAAAAAACACAAAAAACATTCATTTTTCACGGGAAAAAAACAAAAAATGAATGTTTTTTAATTTGTTTAAACAAAAATTGTTTAAACAAATTAAAACACAAATTAAAAATTGTTTCTCTTCGATTTCAATTCAATTCTCTTGGTAACGGTAACAAAACATCTCCAATTATTATCAAATTACTATTCCTATAAAAATATAACATCCAGAATATTTTCAATATTTCATTCTCAAAATGTAAAAATTAGAATGTAAAAAGTTTTCCTTCCTATATACTTTACGCTGCATTCTGGTCCGAAAATTTGGTACGAATTATTCATTATAAAAAAAGTTAGCCTCTTCAAATTTGTCAATGTATGTGTTTGCATATATAAACACAAATCAACCATCTAAGGCAAGCCTACACATGCAACAGTAAAGTCTTCTTTTTTTCACGACAGTAGAAAGATTTGAAAAGGCAGGCTTCCTACATTGTATATTTTCTCATATCTTCTCTCTGTCTCTTTCGCATCACCTTTCTTTGTCACAAAAATGGAAGTGGTGGGGAGAGCTCTATCGTGAGTTCTCTGTTTTTCTTATGAAGCGACCATCTGACTCTACTCTATCCTACTCTCTCACACAGGAGTGGAATCAGCGGCATCCCTTGCGAGAAGTAAGCGAACCACTTTGGGTATCCAACAGCCATAAGAAATAAAACGGCGAAAATGAAAACCTTGACTTTCTTATTAGAATTATTTTTTTCTATTATTACCAATACTAGTACCGCTATTATTACGATTATTGCTGATATTATTATTACTATTATTACTTTGTTAATGATGATGATTATGGTTATTATTAATATTATTATTATAATGGTTGTTCTTGTTGTAATTATTACTTTCGATTCAATTCGATTAAAAATCGAATTCGAGTTTAAAGTAATAATTACAAAAACAATAGCCATAATAATGATAATAATAATCATAATCATCATCAACAAATTAATAATAGCAATAGTAGTATTAATAATATTAACAATAATCATAATAATAGCGTGGTAGTGGTATAGTGGTAGTGCTAATAATAGAAAAAAATAATATAAATAAGAATCTCAAGGTTTTCATTTTCGCCGCTTTATTTCTTATGTATGATTTCGTTCTTCAAAGCAGTAGTAACCACACTACTACTACTACTATGTTGTCCAACGACAATACATTACAGACCTAGTAGTGTGTAGTGGTAGAAATAAAAACAATAACAGAAGAAAAATTTGGAATGTTTTGATGTTATCCTCTTACTTCTTTCATTATTATTTCTACTACTACTTTATTGTTCGACGTCCCACCGTAAGTAAGGTCGGATCTAAATTTTTGTTACCGCCTACCGAGCCTCTTTGGCGTTCTATCTCGAATCGTCAAATTACGATAGACAATCAAGATGAAAAAATGTTTATTTTGTATAAAATACTATTTTTTATACAAGTTGCGGAAATAATGAGTTCTTGGCCGTGCTGAGGTCCGACATGGATTTTACGGGAGAAAAGTATAAAAAATTAATATTTTTCATTTTTGTTTAAACAATTACATTTTAATCAAACTGTGGGAAAAACAGTTTCTTGGTCATGTTGAAACCGGACATGGATTTTACGGGAAAAAAGAACACAAAAAATAGATGCTTTTCTATTTGTTTACACAATTTTTGTTTAAGCAAATTAGCAATAAAAAATTATTTATATTGTTACACTAGAGTGTATATTGCGGTCTAAATATATCATGGTGCAAGTGTGCATGGCTTGTTTCTCTCAAATTATTTCATTCCATTTATCAAAAGTCGTACGACGTGATACCGCCGAGTTGCGAGTCCGTGGTATCACGTCGTACGACTCTCGGAAAAATAAATTAAGTAATTACACAGTCATTGGAGACGTTTTGTTTTCGTTCAAACGGGAATGTCTATAACAATCTCAAATTCTCGAATTATGATAAATAAACAAAAATAAAAAAATTAATTAATTTATTTAAGCAATTTTTTAAAAACTAATTGTAGAAAAATGGATTCTTGGGCGTCTTGGTATTGGACATGGATTTCACGGGAAAAAAACCAAAAAATGAATGTTTTTTAATTTGTTTAAACAATTTTTGTTTAAACAAATTATGAAAAAAAATGTTTGATGCATGTTGTCACGAAAATGCATATTTCAATATTGTATTATCATTGTGCAAGTGCACATTGCCTACTTCTCCCAAATTATTTCATTTGTTTCTCCAAGAGTCGTACGACGTGATACCACCGAGTAGCGAGTCTGTGGTATCCCGTCGTACGACTTTTGCAAAGCGAAATGAAATAATTTGAGACAAACAAGGGATGCACTCTTGCACCATGATATATCTACATTGAAATATACACTCTAGTGTAAAAATATGAATAATTTTGTTTGATAATTTGCTTAAACAAATATTGTTTAACAAAATTAAAAAACATTTATTGTTTGCTCTTTTTCTCCGTGAAATCTATGTCTGGTGCCAACACGACCAAAAACCTATTTTTTCTACAGATTGTTTAAATAATAATTGTTCAAGCAAATTACAAATTTTTTCTTTTTGTTTGTTATCATAATTTGAGAATCAGAGATTGCAATATGCATTCTCGCTTGAATTGTAACAAACATGTTAAATTATTCGATTTGTTTCTCCAAGAGTCGTACGACGTGATACCCCGGACTCGTCACTCGGTGGTATCCCGCCGTACGACTCTTCGAAAGAGAATTTAGCCCAGACACGAATCCCAATTTACCGGCAATTACAGTCTGACTTCCTACGTCTCCAATAAGAACCGCAGATGCATGCGCTTCTCGCAAATGAAAATCAACAGCGTAAACAACATGTGTATTGTCGATTTTTTTCATAAATCGACAAAAAATTTCAAAAATAAAATTCCTTTATCGCCAAGCGTGGGGCGACGCCATGTTGAATCGTCACCTGCGATGTACTTCGCAACATGGCGTCGCTCCACGCTTGGCGATAAAGGAATTCTATTTTTGAAATTTTTCGTTGATTTATGGAAAAAATCGACAATACACATGTTGTTGACATTGTTGATTTTCATTTGCGAGAAGCGCGAGCTTCTACGTTACGTATTGGAGACGTAGGAAGGAAGACTGTAATTGCGGGTAAATTGCGGCTCGTGTCTAGGCTAAATTCACGTTTCAAGAGTCGTACGACGGGATACCACAGACTCGCGACTCGGCGGTATCACGTCGTACGACTCTTGGAGAAAGAAATGGAATAATTTAACATAAATTAGCTATGCTTTGTTACAATTCAAATGAGAATGCATATTGCAATCTCTGATTCTCAAATTACAACAACAAAAAAATTGTGTAATTTGTTGAAACAATTATTTTTTAAACAAATTGTAGAAAAAATAGGTTCTTGGTCCTGGTGACACCTGACATAGATTTTACGGGCAAAAAGAATCAAAAATAAATATTTTTTTATTTATTTAAAAATTTTTGTTTAAACAAATTACCAAAAAAAATTATTTATATACTTACACTAGAGTGTATATTTCAATCTAGATATATCATGGCGCAAGAGTGCATAGCTTGTTCCTCAAATTATTCTATTTCACTTTGCAAGAGTCGTACGACGTGATACCACGAACTCGCCACTCGGTGGTATCACGTCGTACGACTCTTGGGGAAACAAATCGAATAATTTAACATAAATTTGCGGTATTTTGTTACAATTCAAACGAGAATACATATTGCAATCTCTGATCCTCAAATTATGATAACAAACAAAAAGAAAAAAATTGTGTAATTTGTTTAAACAATTTTTGTTTAAACAAATTATGAAAAAAACATTTTCGATGAATATTGTTACGAATATGCAATATTTAAATCTCGTATTATCATTGTTCAAGTGTGCATTGCCTGCTTCCCCCAAATTATTTCATTTGTTTCTCCAAGAGTCGTACGACGTGATACCACCGAGTAGCGAGTCTGTGGTATCCCGTCGTACGACTTTTGCCAAGTGAAATGAAATAATTTGAGACAAACAAGCGATGCACTCTTGCACTATGATATATCTACATTGAAATATACACTCTAGTGTAAAAATATAAATAATTTTTTTTGGTAATTTGTTTAAACAAATATTGTTTAAACAAATTAAAAAACATCTATTTTTTGTGTTCTTTTTATTCGTAAAATCCGTGTCCGGTTTCAACATGACCAAGAAACTATTTTTTCCAGAGTTTGATTAAAAAATAATTGTTTAAACAAATTACAAATGTTTTTCTTCCTGATTTTGTACCATAATTTGAGAATTTGAGACCGTTACGTGTTTTCCCGTGTGAATTGTAAGAAAACATCGCAAATTTATATCAAATTATTTAATTTCCCTTTTCAAGAGTCGTACGACGTGATACCACCAAGTAGCGCGTCTGTGGTATCACGTCGTACGACTCTTGGAGAAACAAATGAAATAATTTGAGAGAAGCAGGCAATGCACACTTGCACAACGATGATACGAGATTGAAATATGCATTATCGTGACAAAATGCACCAAAAATTTAGTAAATAATTTGTTTAAACAAAAATTGTTTTAAAAAATTTAAAAACATTTATTGTTTGTTCTTTTTCCCCGTGAAATCCATGTCCGGTGCCAACACGACTAAAAGCCTATTTTTTCTACAGATTGTTTAAAAATAATTGTTTAAACAAATTACACAATTTTTTTCTTTTTCTTTGTTATCATAATTTGAGGATCAGAGGTTGCAATATCCATTCTCGCTTGAATTGTAACAAAACACCGCAAATTTGTTTTAAATTATTCGATTTGTTTCTCCAACAGTCGTACGACGTGATACCACCGAGTGGCGAGTCCGTGGTATCACGTCGTACGACTCTTGCAATGTGAAATTAAATAATTTGAGAGAATAAGCCATGCACTCTTGCGCCATGATATATCGAGATTGAAATTTACCCTCTAGTGTAAATATATGAATAATTTTTTTTGGTAATTTGTTTAAACAAAAATTGTTAAAACAAATTGAAAAACATCAATTTTTTGTGTTCTTCCCCGTAAAATCCATGTCCGGTGTCAACAGGACCAAGAACCTATTTTTTCTACGGTTTGTTTAAAAAATAATTGTTTAAACAAAATACACAATTTTTTTGTTTTTGTTTGTTGTCGTAATTTGAGAATCAGAGATTGCAATATGCATTCTCGTTTGAATTGTAACAAAACACCGCAAATTTACGTCAAACTATATAGTTTGTTTCTCCAAGAGTCGTACGACGTGATACTACAGACTTGCGACTCGGCGGTATCCCGTCGTACGATTCTTGGAAAGAGAATTTAGCCCAGACACGAACCCCAATTTACCGGCAATTACAGTCTGACTTCCTGCGTCTCCAATACCTAACGTAGAAGCTTGCGCTTCTCGCAAATGAAAATCACCAGCGTAAACAACATGTCTATTGTCGATTTTTTCCATAAATTGACAAAAAAATTAAAAACTGAAATTCCTTTATCGCCAAGCGTGGGGCGACGCCATGTTGAATCGCCACCTGCGATGTATTTCGCAACATGGCGTCGCTTCACGCTTGGCGATAAAGGAATTATATTTTTGAAATTTGTTGTCGTTTTATGGGAAAAATCGACAATACACATGTTGTTTACGCTGTTGATTTTCATTTGCGAGAAGCGCAAGCTTCTACATTACGTATTGGAGACGTAGGAAGTAAGACTGTAATTGTGGGTAAATTGCGGTTCGTGTCTAGGCTAAATTCAAGTTTCAAGAGTCGTACGACGGGATACCACAGACTTGCGACTCGGCGGTATCACGTGGTACGACTCTTGGAGAAAGAAATTGAATAATTTAACATAAATTAGCTATACTTTGTTACAATTCAAACGAGAATGCATATTGCAATCTCTGATTCTCAAATTACGACACAAAACAAAAACAAAAAAATTGTGTAATTTGTTTAAACAATTATTTTTTAAATAAATTGTAGAAAAAATAGGTTTTTGGTCTTGTTGACATCGGACATAGATTTTACGGGGAAAAAGAACAAAAAATAAATGTTTTTTAATTTGTTTAAACAATTACATTTGAAACAACTTGCGGAAGAATAGGTTCTTGGTCGTGTTGACGTTGGACATGGATTTTACAGGAAAAATGTACAAAAAGTTAATATTTTTTAATTTAAACAATTATTGTTTAAACAAATTGCCGAACTGATATTTTCCTTTGTTTTTGGTCGATAATTTTGATTGACACGGTATTCGAATGGAAACATTCAATATGTGGAATTTTTTTACGGTTGATTATAAATCCAACAAAAAAGTGACTATAAACTGAAGACGAGAAATGAAGAACTTATAATAGCGAATAACTGGAAGGAACGTATATTGACAAAACTTGAGATAAGTCGATAAAGCATACTATTGACTGCATGAATCATGCTCCTATGTAATCCGATACAGATGATAAGGAACTGTTTGGAGCTCTTTGTCGCATTGAATTGCACGCGTGGATGTTTACATCTCCCACCCTCGTTCCTATAGATATGGACCGAAAGGAAAAAGACTTCTTCTCGCGCTGTGTAGTCTTTTCTTGATTCTCTCGGAATGAATTATTGCTGGCCACTGTCACGTACGCGTGACTTTCTTAGCCAAACGTTCACGCCGCGCGGTTTACTATACATGCAATAGTGTTGTTTAAACAATTATTTTGTTGTTTAAACAAATTGTGTAAGAATTGGGTTCTTGGCCGTGTTAACACCGGACACGGATTTTACGGCCGAAAAGAACATAAAATATTACGGTTTTTAATTTGTTTCAACAATTTTTGTTTAAACAAATTATTTAAAAAAATTGTTAATGCATTTTGTCACGAGAATGCATATCTGAATCACGCGTTATCATTGTGTAAGAGTGGATCGCCAATTTCTATGAAACTATTTCATTTATTGCTCCAAGAGTCATACGTCGTAATACCACAGATTTGCGACTCGGCGGTATCGCGTCGTACGACTCTTGAAACGTGAATTTAGCCCAGACACGAACCCCAATTTACCGGCAATTACAGTCTGACTTCCTACGTTTCCAATACGTAACGTAGAAGCTTGTGCTTCTCGCAAATGAAAATCAACAGCGTAAACAACATGTGTATTGTCGATTTTTTCCATAAATCGACAAAAATTTTCAAAAATAGAATTCATTTATCACCAAGCGTGGAGCGACGCCATGTTGCGAAGAATATCGCTGTTGACGATTCAACATGGCGTCGCTCCACGCTTGGCGATAAAGGAATTTCATTTTTGAAATTTTTTGTCGATTTATGAAAAAAATCGACAATACACATGTTGTTTACGCTGTTGATTTTCATTTGCGAGAAGCACAAGCTTCTACGTTACGTATTGGAAACGTAGGAAGTCAGACTGTAATTGCGGGTAAATTGCGGTTCGTGTCTAGACTAAATTCACGTTTCAAGAGTCGTACGACGGGATACCACAGACTCGCGACACGGCGGTATCACGTCGTACGACTCTTGGAGAAAGAAATGGAATAATTTAACACAAATTAGCTATGCTTTGTTATAATGAAAATGTGTTTAATTTGTTTAAACAAATATTTTTTATGCAAATAGGGGAAAAAATGAGCTCTTGGCCGTGCTGAGATCGGACATGGATTTTACGGGAAAATGTCCAAAAAATTAATATTTTTAAATTTAAACAATTACTGTTTAAACAAATTACCGAAAACATATTTTCCTTCGTTTTTGGTCGATTATTTTGATTGCCACGGTATCCGAGTTGATATATTCAATACGTGGAATTTTTTTACGATTGATTATAAATTCAACGAAGGAATATATGTTGACAAAACTGAAGATTAGTCGATAAAGTATACTATTGACTACATGAGTCATGCTACTTTGTAATCCGATACAGTTGGTAAGGAACTGTTAGGAGTTCTTTCAAAGATTCAACAAAGAACTTCTTTGTTTTATTGAACTCCACGTGTAGATGTTTACAGCATCTCCCACCCTCGTTCCTACAGATATGGAGCGAGAGGAAAAAGACTTCTTTATTCTCGTGCAGTGCAGTCTTTTCTTGATTCTCTTTGAGTCAAGTATTGTAAGGACGTCATCCAGAATTCAAAGAAGGGAACTTTTTTCAAAACGCTACACATTGACCGAATTTGCTACGTACATGGAAAACGGAAACAGCGACATCTGTGCCAATTTCGTTGTACTAAAATTTTGTTGGTCGATAATCTTTTCAATGAAAGCGGGTTACCACGCACGAGGAATTACAGTCTGACTTCCTGTCAGCTTGTTTCTAACCGGAAACAGATAATTAGGGTTTTGTCCTCTTCTATCACAGCTAAGGAATGTGCGTATTATTCGTTATTTTCAATATATGCTGTGAATATTATTTTCCAATTCGGGGAACATCGCAGGTGACGACTCAACATGGCGTCGCTTACGCTTGGCGATAAAGAAGATTAAATTTTCGAAACTTTTTATTCGATTTATGGAAAAAATCTACCATACGCACATTCTTTACGCTATTAATTTTCATTTGGGAGAAGCGCAAGCAATTGCGGTTCTTATTGGAGACGTAAACAGTCAGACTGTAATTGTCGGTAAATCGGGGTTCGTGTCTGGGCTAACACTATATAGGACGCGACTTTAACAGAGTCTTAATAATATTAACAATATTAACAATAATCATAATAATGGCGTGGTAGTGGTAATAATAGAAAACAATAATACAAATAAGAATCTCAAGGTTTTGATTTCGCCGTTTTATTTCTTATGAATGATTTCTTTCTTCAAAGCAGTAGTAACCACACTATTACTCCTACTTTGTTGTCCAACGACAATACATTACAGATCTAGTAGTGTGTAGTGGTAGAAATAAAAACCATAACAGAAGAGAGATTTGGAATGTTCTGATGTTACCCTCTTACTTCTTTTATTATTATTTCCACTACTACTACTTTATTGTTCGACGTCCCACCGCAAGTAAGGTCAGGTTTAAATTTTCTTTACCGCCTACCGAGCCTCTTTGGCGATCTATCTCAAATCGTCAAATTATGATAGAAAATCAAGATGAAAAAATGTGTTTAATTTGTATAAAAAAATATTTTTTATATAAGTTGCGGAAATAATGAGTTTTTAGCCGTGCTGAGGTCCGACATGGATTTTACGAGAAAAAAGTCTAAAAAATTAATATTCCTCAATTTGTTTAAACAATTACATTTTAAACAAATTGCGGAAATAATAGGCTTTTGGTCATGTTGACACCGGACATGGATTTTACGGAGAAAAAGAACACAAAAAATAGGTGCTTTTCTATTTTTGTTTGAGCAAATTAGCAATAAAAAAATATTTACATTGTTACACTAGAGTGTATATTTCGATCTAAATATATCATGGCGCAAGAGTGCATGGCTTGTTTCTCTCAAATTATTTCATTTCACTTTTCAAGAGTCGTACGACGTGATACCGCCGAATCGCGAGTCCGTGGTATCCCGTCGTACGACTCTTGGAGAAACAAATCAAATAATTTGAGAAAAGCAGGCAATGCACACTTGCACAATGATAATAGGAGGTTGAAATATGCATTTTCGTGACAAAATGCACCAAACAGTTTTTAAATAATTTTTTAAGTAAAAATTGTCTAAACAAAAAAAACATTTATTTTTGTTCTTTTTCCCCGTAAAATCCATGTCCGGTATCAATACGACTAAGACCTATTTTTCCACAATTTATTAACAAAATAATTATTTAAACAAATTACGCAGTTTTTTTCTTTCTATTATGTTATCATAATTTAAGGATATGAGACCGCTACATGTTTTCAAACTAAAAGATAATTGTTTAATTTGTTGAAACAGTTATTATTGAAACAAATTGTCTAAATAATGGGTTCTTGCCCATGTTGACACCGGAGATGGATTTTACAGAGAACAGCAGCCCAAAAAATGAATGTTTTTTAATTTGTTTAAACAATTTCTTTTTAAACAAATTAATACCAAAAAAATTTTTATGCATTTTGTCACGAAGATGTATAGTTCAATCTCGTATTATCATTGTGCAAGAGTGCGTCGTCTGTTTTTCTCACATTATTCAATTTGTTTCTCCAAGAGTCGTACGACGTGATACCACCGAGTCGCGAGTCTATGGTATCACGTCGTACGACTCTTGGAGAAATAAATGAAATTATTTCATAGAAATTGGCGATGCAGTCTTGCTCAATGATAATGCGTAATTGAAAAATGCATTTTCATAACAAAATGCGAAAGTAATTTTTTTTAGGGAATTTGTTTAAATAAAAATGGTTTTAACAAATTAAAAACCGTAATATTTCAAGTTCTCTTTTCCCATAAAATCTATGTCCGGTGTCAACACGGCCAAGAACCCATTTTCCCACAATTTGCTTAAATAATAATAATTGTTTAAAGAAATTTTAACCCTTCGAGGTTACACGTTCTAAAAATAATGTACAGGTCACACGAGATCAGAATGACACCAGCCACGTTCAAACAATTGCCACGTTGCCAATATTATTCCGAACAACTCATAAAAGTTCAAGATATTAATTTGAGCCTTTTAGAATGAGAATATCATTGCAAAAAAATTTTTATCAAATTTTCAAAATGGCGAAAAAACATCAGGAAGGAGGCAATCCGGAAAAAATATTATTTTTTACTAAAAAAATCATAACTGGCCATTTTTAATATTTTTCCATAAAATTTTAGGGTCATACTCTTGAGTTATCATAGTATATGGAAAAAAATAGCTCCATAGTGGGCGTTTCAAAAAAGGTATTTACTTTGATATCTCAAGAGGGTCCATTTCGGAGTGAAATAAAGTACTAGAATAATGAAAAATTCGTTTGAAAAATGTATTAAAAATGATATATTTATTCTTCGCCACCACAGTCGACACAGATAGATAATAATAAAAGAAGTAAGAGGGTAACATCAAAACATTTCAAATCTCACCTCTGTTATTGTTTTTATTTCTACCACTACACACTACTAGGTCTGTAATGTATTGTCGTTGGACAACAAAGTAGTAGTAGTGTAGTTATTACTACTACTTTGAAGAAGGAAATAATACATAAGAAATAAAACGGCGAAAATCAAAACCTTGACATTCTTATTTGTATTATTTTTTTCTGTTATTACCACTACCATTACCGCTATTATTATGATTATTGTTGCTATTATTATTACTATTATTACTTTGTTGATGATGATGATTATGATTATCATTATTATTATTATAATGGTTGTTGTTGTTGTAATTATTACTTTCGATTCAATTCGATTAAAAATCGAATTCGAGTTTAAAGTAATAATTACAAAAACAATAGCCATAATAATGTTAATAATAATCATAATCATCATCATCATCATCAACAAATTAATAATAGCAATAGTAGTATTGTTACGTACCGACTCTATATGAGTGGGTGCGTATATGCTCAACCTCTACTACCTCTACAACCTCTACTCTGATATCGCGTAAGCGATACTCTTCCGTATGAGATATCTCCGAGTATAGTAGGACTGACCATGCACGTATTACTTGAGCGGCTAAGGAATACGGGTGGCGGGATACTTGCACCTTAAAGTACTAAAGTACACCTTGCTGAAAGTGATTAGAACATTGAAAGAATGATTCGGAAAATAAGGGTTTAATTTAGATTAAATATCTTATTAGTATTTATTATTCTTGAAAACTTACAACTGTGAATAATACAAATAGAAGGTAATTTCGATGATCTGACTCTAACGGCTTATATTCTGTTTCCTACGTGTACAAAGAATATAAGTCCCTTTTACTTGCTTTATGATCGACTTTTGGAATTTGATAGAAAGAATGAAGCTTGGGTGAGAGAGTAGGTCTTCCTCAGGAGCTTGGGTTTACTAAGCGGTCAGCGGCCTAATAGGTTCTTCCTTGTACGGATCCAACAGGAAGACTGACAATAGATAATACTCAGCACGCGTGACGTTCTTATGTGTGCCAGGCGTGCCTACCTTATGGGTGCGCTACGTCTATAAGCTATCGGCAGAGGATAGTCGTACAAAGACAAACGGTTAGTGGACGAGCCCCTTACACCGAGCTTGCCTGAGACCAGACTCTCTGAAAAGTAGTGATTTCCCTGATATTTATACAATCAAATTGAGTGGGGGTCGAAAAGTTAATAATTAGTTTCTGGGGGGCACATGTACATGGAGTGTACATGTGTGTTCTTATATTCCTTGTAGATAAGCAGCTGACTGTGCTGGAGGTGAATGACAGAGGTGTATGTGACACATGTGCTGCGTTTGCAGAAGATGTGCTCTTGAATGTTTCATGCTTGCTTCGAGATTGCTTATAACTTAATGATAGATCTTATGATAAATTATAACGAAAGGAAGTATTTAAATAATGAGCCATTTGGTTCGTAACAGACTCCTCCCCACTTCCTTTTGTAAGAATTTATCATGAAGGCAGAAAGGAATATGTTAAAGAAAAATGTACCTCGGTCCGCCACGCTGCCAAGACACACGTAATTCTATCCAAGATAAGAAGAAAGTTTAACTCTGTGTTTAACTTTAAGCTACTACTACTAGTTGTTTTGACTAAACTACGGATACCTCCCCCAGTCCCTATAGGTCCTGTATATTTTGATATATGCGATTATCGAAAATAATGTTTATATGTATGTATTATATTTATTATTGCTATATTCTCAAATGTCTTTAGAGTTCGAGCAAACGACAATAGTCACAATTTAAATCACTGCACTCAAAAGGTTCGTTAGAGTTCATATTTGATAATTGCACCACTTGATTTAGATTTGTGTTCTTCATTGGGGATTTATCTTCAATGCGGTTTGATGTTGGAGGGCTTCCTTCCGGTTGTCCAGATTTCGTGGGCCGTGAGGTTGTTGGTATTAGTGAACGATAACACAGGGGTTTTGTGTCACGTGTCTTTTGGCGCTTCAATTTTTGAAGATCGTCCGACGTTGAGACCAATAAGAGTTCGTCGTCGCTGTCGTCTCCAAAAAGTTCATTGGCTTGTTGAAATTTGTGAAGTCCGTCTCCCGTTTGCGTAAATTTTGATTTTTTCCATATTGTTGAGGTCTGTGTAGATTTGGCTTTTCTGTATATGCCGCACCCTTTTCGAAAGTTGGGTGTGTAGGGTTTTATCATCCCTTGTCTGCATTCTTTTAACCAATTTCCAGTATCTGGAGTTTGTTGTGCGAAGACACGATGTCCTTCCACTGGTTCGGTTAAAGTTCCGACTGTTCTTTTGTGCATCTTCTTGCATTATGAAGGTGTTTAGATTTTAATCGCACGACCGTGGCGATTTCCTGATGGTTCATTTCTTCCATCTGGCTGCTTTTGTGAAGTCAGCGGAATTTCTTCAGCGCGTTGCTCTACTGGTTTTATGCTTTATTATTCCAACTGAATTTCTTAATATCTCTATGTATTTGTCTGAGTCCTTCAGTTTTGTTGCTATGGGGTCGATTAGTAGTACTGCGCTGCACGTTTCGTTATCCTTAAGTTCGTTAATTTTTCTGCATCCCAGGTCCAATTCTCGTCTATATAGCTCTACGTTTGGTCTGTGCGTAAGAAAATTTTCAATTTCCAATGATGTTACTAGTTTCCATGTTGATTGTGAAATTTTGATGTCTCTGGATCGTTCGAAGTATAGACCGGAGTGCGAAGGCAACGGTGTAATACGATAGTGCGGTGATGTTGCCATAGTGTAGGCTAGTAGATTTAGCCAAATTAAGATTCCGAAAAATCTTCTCATGTTAGTCTCCCGTTCCTTCCTTGAAAAAGAATTTTAAATTTTGTAGTATATATATCCTTGATGTAATCAAAGTAAAAGGATGAAGAAAGGGATCAATTTGTTTTCTTTCATTCGTTAAGGATGTTTCGTTGAGGTAATCGCGTATTTCTTATCTGTGCGGTCCTGGTAGTGTGTTGACTTGTATTGTTGTAATGGTAATCGGAGTACCATGGACACTACAGCCGCATGTTTTAGTTATATACTTATGTTTTCCTCTGATGACATATGTATACCCGGCGCGTGCCTTAATACTCTTCTTTGTCAGCTGGAGAGCCTTGATAGTGATATGAAGTTTTTCAAAATGCAAGTTTGCATTTTTGTGTGTTGCGGGCCCAGTTTTCATCTAACTGTCGACCCGAGTAGTGTACAAAGTTATCACGTGTCACAAAATGGATTTCCGAAACAGTGGTGAATGGACGTGGGAGCCGTTAAAGTTGGAGCGGCTAGATGTAAGTATATGTTGATATTAATTTTTGTAGGAATATTTCCTTCCCTTTTTCTTATTATCTGCTTAATTATTTAATAATTGTTTGCAGATAATGATGCTGCGCCTTGTCGCTAACCAACCGGCATACCGAGGAGTGGTGGTGTCAATTGATCACCGACAAATGGTTAATATTTTATTTATCTCTTTCTCACTCTTTTTTTTTTTTTTTTTTTTTTTTTTTTAGTAGCGCAATTTTGTCAATTATTATGTAAATATGCATGTTTCAATTTATCATTGTGTTTAAGAATTTGTTTGCCGTTCTCTTTTTGTAGAACACAGGTATTTTGTTCTAGGGCGTTCAAAACTTTGTATGGTCCTTTAAATTTAGCGTCAAATTTTCCAGTTTTTGTTTCCTTTTTTACGTAGACGTAGTCTCCCGGTTTAAAATTTACTGGTTTAATTTTTTTGTCGTATTTTAATTTTGAGATGTGTTTAGCCTTGTTCAAATTATTTCCTCCTATTTTGGCTAGTTCGTGTAGGCGTTCGACCAGGTTCGTCATATATTTTGGGGTCGACGGTAGATGTTCTTTCAATGGAAAAGTTTCGGGGGTTTTCATAACCTTTCCGTATGCCATTTCGTAGGGTGTGAAATTTGTTGCCTCGTGGACGGTAGCGTTGTAAGATTGCATGGCGAATGGTAGCAATTCGTCCCATTCGTCGCATTCGCTCACGAAGTGTTTCAGGTAATCCACAAGTACTGCGTGACTTCTTTCCAAGGATCCATTAGATTGTGGATGGTATCCTGATGTCTTCTCGTGGTGTATGTTGTTACTTTCCAGGAAATCCTTCATCTTGGTGTTCAAAAAGCTCTTTCCGTTATCTGTTAGCATAATTAAGGGAGTTCCGTGTTGCGCAAAATAAAGCCTATCCAGTGTTCGAATTACCGTGTCACTTTTCATGTCTGGTATTTCGAAAGCGCTTCCAAATTTTGTTAGTAGGTCCAGAACTGTTAGGATGTATTTATTTCCATTTTCGGTTCGTGGTAGGGGACCTACTATATCGACTGCTATTTTCTCCCATGCTGAGACGGGTGTGTCGGTGATAACCATTGGTTCACGTGTTAAGACTCTGGTGATTTTCTGTCGTTGGCATCCATCGCAGCATCGTAGAAAGTCTTGGATATGATTGCGCATTCCTGGCCAATAATATCGTTGTCTAATTAGATGATAAGTCTTTTTCACTCCCTTGTGTCCTCCAATCATACCTTCGTGCCATTCTTGTATTATGGTTTTTCTAAGTTCCGGTGGAGGGGTTTCTATTTCTTCGGTGCATAGAGTTATTTTAATTTTAACGTTGAAAAATACTTTTTGTATTATCTCCGTTAATGAGTCGGTTGAAAAATGATCCAGGTCGTTCCCTCTAATGGGTATACGTATATCGTCGACCTTGTAATGCATAAGAGACTTCTTTAAAGCGTGCAAAGCCTGTGTCAGCAGATTCGTTGTTACTGAATCATAGCAATTTTCCATTGTTATCACGCTAAATAAGTAATTATTTTTACGTTTTGAAACTATTACTTGTCCTATTTTTGAATTGACGAATTTATCATTTTCAGGTTTGAATTTGCCCAAATCTTTTATTTGTTTATTTATGGGTGAGATAAATTGTAAATCCAAAGGTATGAAATGGCAGTAATTTCCCTTCTGCATGAGCAAGGTTTCGTGAGAGGTAATTATTTTGCAAAGTTTGTATTTTTCTTTGTCAATGTCTGGAGATGAGTCGGATTCGTCAGAACTAGATTCGCTGCCTGAGGATTTTTCAGGATCCGAAGATTTTTCTGAATCCGAAGATTCTATTGTAATGTCTGGTAATGATATGTGACTAAAATGTGGCGTTTGTTTATAGGTGGGAATTGAAGAAGATCGGTTTTCTTGTGAAGTTCTTATGCCCGGAGTTGATTGCGCTGTGGGTAACATACTTTTTCTAGGTGTAGGCATAAAGCTTACTCTTTTCCTAGGTTTGGTGTTTCCGGTGATGATTGTATTTCCTTCTCTCGACTTCCCTTGATCCAAAGATATAGAGGACAAGTTTTTCGAAAGTCTTCGTAAATGGGCTTTTGCTTCCTGAAGGCTGAGATTTTGGGTTTCTTCAAGACAGTCTCTTTCTCTTTGTGCAGCTTCCTTCGTGTTTACTACTAATGGAGCTTTTTCTGAAACATTTATTTTTTCATCTTTGTGGAGACTTAGTACAGCTTCAGTTTCATCGATGTCTTCCCATTCGCTAGATGTTGATTCTGTAG
This sequence comes from Gasteruption jaculator, assembly GCA_949825005.1. Taxonomy (NCBI): domain Eukaryota; kingdom Metazoa; phylum Arthropoda; class Insecta; order Hymenoptera; family Gasteruptiidae; genus Gasteruption; species Gasteruption jaculator. The sequence goes on from CATKWD010000061.1 coordinate 59,489, forward strand.
AGTTTAATTTTGTTGGTCTCGGAGAAGTATTTTTGCATCTTTCTAGAGATTCAAACATTTCTCGAGATCGTGGAGATTCCAATTCTGAGAGATGTTTAAGGAGTGTATCGTTGACTTGTGAGAGTGACGTATGTGAGTCATCTGAGAGGATTTGTGTTTCCTCGTGTTGAGTATCTTCTTCCGTATCTGTAGAAGGTTCAGCGTACGTTCCTGGTGGTTTCCTGGTCCGAATTTTAATTCTGTCAGCTATTGTGCTGGTGTCAGTAGGAGTAACCTTGACTGGGGTTGCATAGTCGGGGTCGTCATTTTTCCCTTTGCTTATAGGAAAACAGGTGATGGGGTTCCTTGATAATGCATCCGCATTGGTGTTGGTCTTGCCTTTTTTGTAGGTTACTTTATAATCATATTCGGCTAGTTTTAGCCTCCATCTCATTAGACGTGATGTTGGATCCTTTACTGAATAAAGCCATTGTAGCGGCATGTGATCAGTGATCAATGTGAACTTTTTCCCGTAGAGATATGGTCTGAAGTAATTTACGGCATAAACTATTGCAAGACATTCCTTCTCCGTTGTTGAATAATTTTTTTCTGCTGGATTTAGTATTCTTGACGCATAAGCAATGGGATGTTCTTGGCCATTTATTTCTTGTGATAATACGGCTCCTATTGCGTAATCTGATGCGTCTGTAGTGAGTAAGAATGGATTTTGAAAATGTGGACATTTCAAAATAGGTTCCTTGCATAGTTCATTTCGCAAGTCTTCAAAGCTAGACTGCTGTTCGTTCCCCCAAACAAAGGGTTTTCCTTTCTTTAATAGCTCTGTCAAAGGTTTGGAGCGTTTGGCATAGTTGTCTATGAATCTTCTATAATATCCAGTTAGCCCTAAAAATTCTCTAATATTTTTAGCATTTTTTGGTACAGGAAAATTTTGTACTGCTTTTAGTTTTCTAGGATCTGGTTTTACACCTCCTTCTGCTAGAATATGTCCTAAATAAGTAACTTCCTTTTGTAGGAATTCACATTTGTCTGGTTGCAGGGAAAGTCCGTGGTCTTTGAGTCGTCTTAATAGGCGTCTTACTTTAATTCCATGTTCTTCTAGAGAGCTTGAATAGATAACGATGTCGTCTAAATAAACAAATAATTCAATTCCCTGTAATCCGGTTAAGATATGGTCCATAACTCTTTGAAAGGTAGCTGGGGCATTCTTCAGCCCGAAAGGCATTCTCACATATTCGTAGTGACCGTTTGGTGTAGTAAAGGCCGTTTTTGGTTGGTCCTTTGGTTCCATTCCGATTTGATGAAATCCACTTGCTAAATCGAAACACGAGTAATATTTAGCACTGCCAAGTTTATCGAGTATTTCAGTTATACATGGGAGAGGATAGCTGTCTCCAATAGTTTTTTCGTTAAGTGCCCGATAATCAATCACCATTCTCCAGCGTTTATTTCCTTGCAAATCATCCTTTTTGGGTACTATCCAAAGTGGTGAATTGTATGGTGAATGTGATGGTTTAATTATATCGTTTTTAAGTAAATCAGAAACTTGTTTCTTTATTTCCTCCTGGTGTATCGGAGGGTAACGATATTGCCTGGTGTTGATAGGAATATCATCTGTTGTAGGGATTGTGTGAGTAACTGTTGTTGTTTTCCCTAATTTATCTCCTGGAAGGTAGAATAGGTCTGGAAATTCTTTTATAATATCTAGAACGTGTCGTTTTTCTTCTGTATTTAAATGATCTAATTTGAGGTAATTTTTGATCTGGGAAATTCTATCTGTAGCTCGATTCTCATGTTTCTCGGAGCCAGAATCTGAAGAATATTCACTTGAGTCCATTTGTAGAATTTCTTGAGCGTCTAGTTCAATTTCAATAGGATTTTCATTGGTGTTGGTGGCAATAGTGTAACATATGCCGTTCCTGTTAGTAACGATAGCTTCTCCGATATATATGTCGGGGTGTGTCTTGATCCTAGGTAAATATCCTTCCGACACTCCTGTGTTTTTAATTTTAATAGGAATTTGCTTTTGGCATCGACCTTCAATTATCAATCGTGTTTTCTGGAGTTCTTTGGAGAGTGTTTCCATTTCTTGTTGGTTACTGAATCTGACAGGTCTTATGGGATCGTTTATAGAAACCATTGTTCCATGGTGGAAAGAAAGTTCTGCTTCTTCTTGCTGGAGTAGTGCAGCACCTATTATTCCGTCTCCTGGAATGTTTAATCCTTTATAAACGTGGAAAATTCCATCAATGTTGTTAACTCTTAGAATGATTGTCCCTTCGGTATATTCAGGTTCTTGGGTAATACCATGCACTTCTCTAATTTCATAGTCTATGAAATGTATAGGTTTTGATAAAGCGTTATGATTGACAAGATTGATTGATGACCCTGAATCTAAAATAAATTCTCCATATCCCTTTTTCAGTTGGGGAACTTGTGTTCTTATTTTCGCGATCACTCCTTCTTTGAGTAAGCACCTTTTTCTTGGTTCCTTTGTATAAGCGTCACGGGTTTGTTTCCGAGTCTCGGAGGGTCTTCGTGGCGACCGCGCTCGTAGTTTAAAGAAACAGGTGAAGGTTCCCTTGAAGTTCCCACTGGCGTTCTGCTAGGACTTCTATTGCGATTGTAAGGGTTGTAATTACAGTGCATTGGGTCGTGTCCCTTTTTGCCGCAATAAGCGCAAAAGTGTTTATTCACATCTAAATACTTGGGATATCTTCTGAGTAATTTTGGTGGTTCCTCGGGATGAAGTGAGGGCTCATTTCCCTTTTGTTTGTAGGTATTATTGGGAACATTATTTCGGTTCAATGGAGTTTGTCCGATTGCTGTTAAAATCATTGAAGAGATTTTATCAATGATTTTCTTTTCTCTTTTATTTCCATCTGAGTCATCAGAATCGCTTGAATCATCACGGCTGTGTCTCTTAAAGCGATGTTTTCGATATTTCCGTGAGCTGGGCTTGTAGCGGTGTTCCGTTTCAGCTTCGTCACTGTCGGTTTCGGTTACATCCGAAAGATTTTTCGCAGCTCGCGTTCTGTTTTTCCAAGCACGTGCTTCCTCGTCCACGTCGTCGAAGGCTTTTTGGATGTCGGTATATTTGCGTGCTCGGAAAACTGTGTAATAACGTCGTGGTAATCCTCGGAGAAAGTTTGTAATGATGGATTCGTTGAAATTTTCAAGTACGTGTTCTCGAGCATTTTCTTTGTATTCATTTATAATAGCCGCTTCCGTATCTCTGTATAATTTATTTGTTCTTGAGATGTATTGTGTTATATCTTCGTGATTTCTTATTTTCAACCGTGCTATTTCTCCTTGGTAGTGATTGAAATCTTTTCCCGATGAAAATTTCTTATTCAGCACAGTGATAAATTCCTGAGTCGTGGAAATATTTTTTCCGAGTATGATGTTCTTTGCAGTCCCAGTTAATTTGCTTTTTAATATTTCCAGGAAGCGTTCCTCGTCATCTTCCGTGACAAATTTGGCGGCGACCTTTATTTGTCGTACAAATTTCGAAAGTGAATCGGTCGTGCCGTTGTATGGATCAATTAGACTTGTGGTGGTTATTAATTGATGTCCTTGTCTAGTGACGCGATTGCTTTCCTCTAGTGACTCTATTAAACGCCGGATACTTTCGTCGGCCATTTTGAAAGCAAATTGCACCCTTTTTCCTTTTACAATATAAATGAATGCGAATTCCTTTCTTTCGATGTTGCACAATCGGCAAGTTTTGCAAAGATTGAGAAAGAAAAGCAAAGTAAAATAAAAGAAAGCTGAGAGAGAATTAAAAGAGATATATATATATACACGAGCGTCTGAGGTTTCAAGGATATAGGTGTCGAGCCGAACAAGGAAATGCGTATACTCAATATTGCATTTCTTGCGACTCTAGATAGGTAAAAGGAGTGAGGTAGATACAAAGTCTCTACACCCCTTTATGTGCCCAAAAATATAGCGGGAAAGAGTATATGCAAAGTATCTCTATCCGTTTATACTTCGGAGGAAGTTGGAAATCACGCCTTTAATTCGTACACATTGAACATGGAAATACACACTCATATGTGGCGTCTCAAAGGTGTGAAAAGTCTCATGTGCTCATGTACAAACAATATCACTTCTTTAAATGCCTGCTTATCTCTGCATAAGGTAAGGATGTATAGGAATGGTATGTGGATGAGAGGAAACACAAGAAAGAACAAGTATACTCAATATCAAGTTCCTTCCGGTTTTAGATAGGTAGAGGTACTACAGAAACAACGGTATCCTCAAGATCCGATGCTCTGGTACCTTCTTATAAAAAGGATAATTATGTATTCAAAATGCCGAGTTCAGTAGAACAAAGACTCTGAGTCAGCTAAATACATACGGAGAAAATTTGTAGTGCAGTGATAAGAGCCAAATATTTATTTATGTGATTAGGGAAAAAAAAAAAAATTTTATAATTTCTTTCGCGATCTTGGTATCCCACCGCTGTCACCAATTCTGTTACGTACCGACTCTATATGAGTGGGTGCGTATATGCTCAACCTCTACTACCTCTACAACCTCTACTCTGATATCGCGTAAGCGATACTCTTCCGTATGAGATATCTCCGAGTATAGTAGGACTGACCATGCACGTATTACTTGAGCGGCTAAGGAATACGGGTGGCGGGATACTTGCACCTTAAAGTACTAAAGTACACCTTGCTGAAAGTGATTAGAACATTGAAAGAATGATTCGGAAAATAAGGGTTTAATTTAGATTAAATATCTTATTAGTATTTATTATTCTTGAAAACTTACAACTGTGAATAATACAAATAGAAGGTAATTTCGATGATCTGACTCTAACGGCTTATATTCTGTTTCCTACGTGTACAAAGAATATAAGTCCCTTTTACTTGCTTTATGATCGACTTTTGGAATTTGATAGAAAGAATGAAGCTTGGGTGAGAGAGTAGGTCTTCCTCAGGAGCTTGGGTTTACTAAGCGGTCAGCGGCCTAATAGGTTCTTCCTTGTACGGATCCAACAGGAAGACTGACAATAGATAATACTCAGCACGCGTGACGTTCTTATGTGTGCCAGGCGTGCCTACCTTATGGGTGCGCTACGTCTATAAGCTATCGGCAGAGGATAGTCGTACAAAGACAAACGGTTAGTGGACGAGCCCCTTACACCGAGCTTGCCTGAGACCAGACTCTCTGAAAAGTAGTGATTTCCCTGATATTTATACAATCAAATTGAGTGGGGGTCGAAAAGTTAATAATTAGTTTCTGGGGGGCACATGTACATGGAGTGTACATGTGTGTTCTTATATTCCTTGTAGATAAGCAGCTGACTGTGCTGGAGGTGAATGACAGAGGTGTATGTGACACATGTGCTGCGTTTGCAGAAGATGTGCTCTTGAATGTTTCATGCTTGCTTCGAGATTGCTTATAACTTAATGATAGATCTTATGATAAATTATAACGAAAGGAAGTATTTAAATAATGAGCCATTTGGTTCGTAACAGTATTAATAATATTAACAATAATCATAATAATAGCGTGGTAGTGGTAATAATAGAAAAAAATAATACAGATGAGAATCTCAAGGTTTTGATTTTCGCCGCTTTATTTCTTATGTATGATTTCGTTCTTCAAAGCAGTAGTAACCACACTACTACTACTACTACTATGTTGTCCAACGACAATACGTTACAGACCTAGTAGTGTGTAGTGGTAGAAATAAAAACAATAACAGAAGTGAGATTTGGAATGTTTCGATGTTACCCTTTTACTTCTTTTATTATTCTTTATCTGTGTCGACTGTGGTGGAGAAGAATAAATATATCAATTTTTATACATTTTTTAAATGAATTTTTATCATAAGTTGCTCATTTTTCATTATTCTAGTACTTTATTTCACTCCGAAATGGACCCTCTTTAGATGTCAAAGTAAATACCTTTTTTGAAACGCCCACTATGGAGCTATTTTTTTCCATATACTATGACATCTCAAGAGTATCGCCTTAAAATTTTATGAAAAAATGTTACAAATTGCCAGAGTTATGATTTTTTAAAGTAAAAAATGGTATTTTTTACGTATTGCCTCATTCCTGATTTTTTTTCGCCACTTTGAAAATGTGATACAATTTTTTTGCGATGATATTCTCATTCTAAATGGCTGAAACTAATATCCTGAACTTTTATGAGTTGTTCGGAATGATATTCGCAACGTGGCAATTGTTTGAACATGGCTGGGGTCATTCTGATCCCGTGTGACGTGTACGTTATTTTTAGAACGTGTGACCTCGAAGGGTTAATTTGTTTAAATAATTGTTATTTAAACAAATTCCCTAAAAAAAATTATTTTCGCATTTTGTCACGAATATGCATTTTTCAATTACGCATTATCATTGTGCAAGACTGCATCGCCAATTTCTATGAAATAATTTCATTTATTTCTCCAAGAGTCGTACGACGTGATACCATAGACTCGCGACTCAGTGGTATCACGTCGTACGACTCTTGGAGAAACAAATGAAATTATTTCACAGAAATTGGCGATGCAGTCTTGCACAATGATAATGCGTAATTGAAAAATGCATTTTCATGACAAAATGCATAAAAATTTTTTTGGTATTAATTTGTTTAAAAAGAAATTGTTTAAACAAAATTAAAAAACATTCATTTTGTGGGTTCTTGTTCTCTGTAAAATCCATCTCCGGTATCAACATGGGCAAGAACCCATTATTTACACAATTTGTTTCATTAATAACTATTTCAACAAATTAAACAATTATCTTTTAGTTTGAAAACATGTAGCGGTCTCATATCCTTAAATTATGATAACATAATAGAAAGAAAAAACTGCGTAATTTGTTTAAATAATTATTTTGTAAATAAATTGTGGAAAAATAGGTCTTAGTCGTGTTGATACCGGACATGAAAAAAGAACACAAAAAATAGATGCTTTTCTATTTGTTTACACAATTTTTGTTTAAGCAAATTAGCAATGAAAAATTATTTATATTGTTACACTAGAGTGTATATTGCGGTCTAAATATATCATGGTGCAAGTGTTGCATGGCTTGTTTCTCTCAAATAATTTCATTCCACTTATCAAAAGTCGTACGACGTGATACCGCCGAGTTGCGAGTCCGTGGTATCAACGTCGTACGACTCTCGGAAAAATAAATTAAGTAATTACACAGTCATTGGAGACGTTTTGTTTTCGTTCAAACGGGAATGTCTATAACAATCTCAAATTCTCGAATTATGATAAATAAACAAAAATAAAAAAATAAATTAATTTATTTAAGCAATTTTTTAAAAACTAATTGTGGAAAAATGGATTCTTGGGCGTCTTGGTATTGGACATGGATTTCACGGGAAAAAAAAACCAAAAAATGAATGTTTTTTAATTTGTTTAAACAATTTTTGTGTAAACAAATTATGAAAAAATGTTTGATGCATGTCACGAAAATGCATATTTCAATATTGTATTATCATTGTGCAAGTGCGCATTGCCTACTTCTCCCAAATTATTTCATTTGTTTCTCCAAGAGTCGTACGACGTGATACCACCGAGTAGCGAGTCTGTGGTATCCCGTCGTACGACTTTTGCAAAGCGAAATGAAATAATTTGAGACAAACAAGGGATGCACTCTTGCACCATGATATATCTACATTGAAATATACACTCTAGTGTAAAAATATAAATAATTTTGTTTGGTAATTTGCTTAAACAAATATTGCTTAACAAAATTAAAAAACATTTATTGTTTGCTCTTTTTCTCCGTGAAATCTATGTCTGGTGCCAACACGACCAAAAACCTATTTTTTCTACAGATTGTTTAAATAATAATTGTTTAAGCAAATTACAAATTTTTTCTTTTTGTTTGTTATCATAATTTGAGAATCAGAGATTGCAATATGCATTCTCGCTTGAATTGTAACAAACATGTTAAATTATTCGATTTGTTTCTCCAAGAGTCGTACGACGTGATACCCCGGACTCGTTACTCGGTGGTATCCCGCCGTACGACTCTTCGAAAGAGAATTTAGCCCAGACACGAATCCCAATTTACCGGCAATTACAGTCTGACTTCCTACGTCTCCAATAAGAACCGCAGATGCATGCGCTTCTCGCAAATGAAAATCAACAGCGTAAACAACATGTGTATTGTCGATTTTTTTCATAAATCGACAAAAAATTTCAAAAATAAAATTCCTTTATCGCCAAGCGTGGGGCGACGCCATGTTGAATCGTCACCTGCGATGTACTTCGCAACATGGCGTCGCTCCACGCTTGGCGATAAAGGAATTCTATTTTTGAAATTTTTCGTTGATTTATGGAAAAAATCGACAATACCCATGTTGTTTACATTGTTGATTTTCATTTGCGAGAAGCGCGAGCTTCTACGTTACGTATTGGAGACGTAGGAAGGAAGACTGTAATTGCGGGTAAATTGCGGCTCGTGTCTAGGCTAAATTCACGTTTCAAGAGTCGTACGACGGGATACCACAGACTCGCGACTCGGCGGTATCACGTCGTACGACTCTTGGAGAAAGAAATGGAATAATTTAACATAAATTAGCTATGCTTTGTTACAATTCAAATGAGAATGCATATTGCAATCTCTGATTCTCAAATTACAACAACAAAAAAATTGTGTAATTTGTTTAAACAATTATTTTTTAAACAAATTGTAGAAAAAATAGGTTCTTGGTCCTGGTGACACCTGACATAGATTTTACGGGCAAAAAGAATCAAAAATAAATATTTTTTAATTTATTTAAAAATTTTTGTTTAAACAAATTACCAAAAAAAATTATTTATATACTTACACTAGAGTGTATATTTCAATCTAGATATATCATGGCGCAAGAGTGCATAGCTTGTTCCTCAAATTATTCTATTTCACTTTGCAAGAGTCGTACGACGTGATACCACGAACTCGCCACTCGGTGGTATCACGTCGTACGACTCTTGGGGAAACAAATCGAATAATTTAACATAAATTTGCGGTGTTTTGTTACAATTCAAACGAGAATGCATATTGCAATCTCTGATCCTCAAATTATGATAACAAACAAAAAGAAAAAAATTGTGTAATTTGTTTAAACAATTTTTGTTTAAACAAATTATGAAAAAAACATTTTCGATGAATGTTGTTACGAATATGCAATATTTAAATCTCGTATTATCATTGTTCAAGTGTGCATTGCCTGCTTCCCCCAAATTATTTCATTTGTTTCTCCAAGAGGCGTACGACGTGATACCACCGAGTAGCGAGTCTGTGGTATCCCGTCGTACGACTCTTGCAATGTGAAATGAAATAATTTGAGAGAATAAGCCATGCACTCTTGCGCCATGATATATCGAGATTGAAATTTACACTCTAGTGTAAATATATGAATAATTTTTTTTGGTAATTTGTTTAAACAAAAATTGTTAAAAGAAATTGAAAAACATCAATTTTTTGTGTTCTTCCCCGTAAAATCCATGTCCGGTGTCAACAGGACCAAGAACCTATTTTTTCTACGGTTTGTTTAAAAAATAATTGTTTAAACAAAATACACAATTTTTTTGTTTATGTTTGTTGTCATAATTTGAGAATCAGAGATTGCAATATGCATTCTCGTTTGAATTGTAACAAAACACCGCAAATTTACGTCAAACTATATAGTTTCTTTCTCCAAGAGTCGTACGACGTGATACTACAGACTTGCGACTCGGCGGTATCCCGTCGTACGATTCTTGGAAAGAGAATTTAGCCCAGACACGAACCCCAATTTACCGGCAATTACAGTCTGACTTCCTGCGTCTCCAATACCTAACGTAGAGTCTTGCGCTTCTCGCAAATGAAAATCACCAGCGTAAACAACATGTCTATTGTCGATTTTTTCCATAAATTGACAAAAAAATTCAAAACTGAAATTCCTTTATCGCCAAGCGTGGGGCGACGCCATGTTGAATCGCCACCTGCGATGTATTTCGCAACATGGCGTCGCTTCACGCTTGGCGATAAAGGAATTCTATTTTTGAAATTTGTTGTCGTTTTATGGGAAAATCGACAATACACATGTTGTTTACGCTGTTGATTTTCATTTGCGAGAAGCGCAAGCTTCTACATTACGTATTGGAGACGTAGGAAGTAAGACTGTAATTGTGGGTAAATTGCGGTTCGTGTCTAGGCTAAATTCACGTTTCAAGAGTCGTATGACGGGATACCACAGACTCGCGACTCGGCGGTATCACGTGGTACGACTCTTGGAGAAAGAAATTGAATAATTTAACATAAATTAGCTATACTTTGTTACAATTCAAACGAGAATGCATATTGCAATCTCTGATTCTCAAATTACGACAACAAACAAAAACAAAAAAATTGTGTAATTTGTTTAAACAATTATTTTTTAAATAAATTGTAGAAAAAATAGGTTTTTGGTCTTGTTGACATCGGACATAGATTTTACGGGGAAAAAGAACAAAAAATAAATGTTTTTTAATTTGTTTAAACAATTACATTTGAAACAAATTGCGGAAGAATAGGTTCTTGGTCGTGTTGACGTTGGACATGGATTTTACAGGAAAAATGTACAAAAAGTTAATATTTTTTAATTTAAACAATTATTGTTTAAACAAATTGCCGAACTGATATTTTCCTTTGTTTTTGGTCGATAATTTTGATTGACACGGTATTCGAATGGATACATTCAATATGTGGAATTTTTTTACGGTTGATTATAAATCCAACAAAAAAGTGACTATAAACTGAAGACGAGAAATGAAGAACTTATAATAGCGAATAACTGGAAGGAACGTATATTGACAAAACTTGAGATAAGTCGATAAAGCATACTATTGACTGCATGAATCATGCTCCTATGTAATCCGATACAGATGATAAGGAACTGTTTGGAGCTCTTTGTCGCATTGAATTGCACGCGTGGATGTTTACAGCATCTCCCACCCTCGTTCCTATAGATATGGACCGAAAGGAAAAAGACTTCTTCTCGCGCTGTGCAGTCTTTTCTTGATTCTCTCGGAGTGAATTATTGCTGGCCACTGTCACGTACGCGTGACTTTCTTAGCCAAACGTTCACGCCGCGCGGTTTACTATACATGCAATAGTGTTGTTTAAACAATTATTTTGTTGTTTAAACAAATTGTGTAAGAATTGGGTTCTTGGCCGTGTTAACACCGGACACGGATTTTACGGCCGAAAAGAACATAAAATATTACGGTTTTTAATTTCTTTCAACAATTTTTGTTTAAACAAATTATTTAAAAAAATTGTTAATGCATTTTGTCACGAGAATGCATATCTGAATCACGCGTTATCATTGTGTAAGAGTGGATCGCCAATTTCTATGAAACTATTTCATTTATTGCTCCAAGAGTCGTACGTCGTAATACCACAGATTTGCGACTCGGCGGTATCGCGTCGTACGACTCTTGAAACGTGAATTTAGCCCAGACACGAACCCCAATTTACCGGCAATTACAGTCTGACTTCCTACGTTTCCAATACGTAACGTAGAAGCTTGTGCTTCTCGCAAATGAAAATCAACAGTGTAAACAACATGTGTATTGTCGATTTTTTCCATAAATCGACAAAAATTTTCAAAAATAGAATTCATTTATCACCAAGTGGAGCGACGCCATGTTGCGAAGAATATCGCTGGTGACGATTCAACATGGCGTCGCTCCACGCTTGGCGATAAAGGAATTTCATTTTTGAAATTTTTTGTCGATTTATGAAAAAAATCGACAATACACATGTTGTTTACGCTGTTGATTTTCATTTGCGAGAAGCACAAGCTTCTACGTTACGTATTGGAAACGTAGGAAGTCAGACTGTAATTGCGGGTAAATTGCGGTTCGTGTCTAGGCTAAATTCACGTTTCAAGAGTCGTACGACGGGATACCACAGACTCGCGACACGGCGGTATCACGTCGTACGACTCTTGGAGAAAGAAATGGAATAATTTAACACAAATTAGCTATGCTTTGTTATAATGAAAATGTGTTTAATTTGTTTAAACAAATATTTTTTATGCAAATAGGGGAAAAAATGAGCTCTTGGCCGTGCTGAGATCGGACATGGATTTTACGGGAAAATATCCAAAAAATTAATATTTTTAAATTTAAACAATTACTGTTTAAACAAATTACCGAACAGATATTTTCCTTCGTTTTTGGTCGATTATTTTGATTGCCACGGTATCCGAGTTGATATATTCAATACGTGGAATTTTTTTACGATTGATTATAAATTCAACGAAGGAATATATGTTGACAAAACTGAAGATTAGTCGATAAAGTATACTATTGACTACATGAATCATGCTACTTTGTAATCCGATACAGTTGGTAAGGAACTGTTAGGAGTTCTTTCAAAGATTCAACAAAGAACTTCTTTGTTTTATTGAACTCCACGTGTAGATGTTTACAGCATCTCCCACCCTCGTTCCTACAGATATGGAGCGAGAGGAAAAAGACTTCTTTATTCTCGTGCAGTGCAGTCTTTTCTTGATTCTCTTTGAGTCAAGTATTGTAAGGACGTCATCCAGAATTCAAAGAAGGGAACTTTTTTCAAAACACTACAGATTGACCGAATTTGCTACGTATATGGAAAACGGAAACAGCGACATCTGTGGCAATTTCGTTGTACTAAAATTTTGTTGGTCGATAATCTTTTCAATGAAAGCGGGTTACCACGCACGAGGAATTACAGTCTGACTTCCTGTCAGCTTGTTTCTAACCGGAAACAGATAATTAGGGTTTTGTCCTCTTCTATCACAGCTAAGGAATGTGCGTATTATTCGTTATTTTCAATATATGCTGTGAATATTATTTTCCAATGCGGGGAACATCGCAGGTGACGACTCAACATGGCGTCGCTTACGCTTGGCGATAAAGAAGATTAAATTTTCGAAACTTTTTATTCGATTTATGGAAAAAATCTACCATACGCACATTCTTTACGCTATTAATTTTCATTTGGGAGAAGCGCAAGCAGTTGCGGTTCTTATTGGAGACGTAAACAGTCAGACTGTAATTGTCGGTAAATCGGGGTTCGTGTCTGGGCTAACACTATATAGGACGCGACTTTAACAGAATCTTAAATCTAGATCCAAGTCTAATAATTATGATGAAAATTATATTGAAAAACGATAATTTTAAAAATCTAACGAGCTATTTGATTAAACTGAACGAAAAATATTAAATTAAAATATGAATTATTTGAAGCAAAGGCATCGAGTATTAATAGTCAAGCAAATATTGTTCATCATAAAAACAGAATTATCTACAAGAAACCATTGCGTACATGCACATATGAAAATTCATTCGTTGTTACAGATTCGCTTACATTCAAGAAATTCGGATTATACGCCAAAACTGAGTTTAAAGGTATAAAATTTAGAAACTTTCTTTCAGAAATAATTTTTGTAATGTAAATTGATAATGTATATTGTAACTTTTACAGCAAAATCAATACGCCGAAATGTAAAACCCCGTATCAAGTGGGGCAAGCAAGAAAAACAAGTCGTATTAGATGCATTTCCAAGTTACCTTTCCTGTCATGAGATGCCGTCCTTGAAAGAATTTCGGAATCTTATAAGTAATAATCCTTGCCTGCAGAAACGAACAGCAGAACAAGTTAAAACTTGGTTCAACAATCAACAGAAAAAACATCGTTCTTATTAAAACTTTGTAGAATAGGAATAATGCACAGGGTTATCTCACAAGTCGCACTATTGAATACTTGTTACGGTATTTTCATATTCATGAACACAATTTTAGGCTAAAAGTTTTATAGCATCTGTTATTCTAACGCATCGTTGATTTTTAATTAATTTTTGAAGATTATTCAATCACAGTCTATTCCAGCAAACTATTTCTGAGGCAGGGGACCCTTACTCTTCGCCGCACATATAATTATGTTGCCGATCCACTAACAGAACCAATATAAAGCTGACATAGCGTCGGAGAGACCAATAGTATTACTTTTTTTCTCTCAATTTTAGCTAAAAAAAACGAGGTTATCAGAATAAGAACAAATCGTGATTTAACTTTTACATATTCATATCTTCATCTTAATTCATTATATTAAATTATAAAGTTTGAAACAATACTTTTATAAAAACCTTTTCATTACAATTTAATTACAAAGCAAATTTATTATTGAACAAAAAAATAGAAGCTGGAGTTAAAAGTATTGATTACAGTATATATCGATCATTCAATAGGGTGAACCAAAAATTTTCTCCAATTCCTCTATATTGCTTTTTTTTCGAGAATTGTAGCTCTTTCATATCCTATAATCAAAAAGCCTTTATTTCGAGATCTAATTTTTTTCACTATTGCAAAAATTTAAGCCCAGTTTTAGTGAAAAATCGCAACAAATTTTAGTTTATCTTGACGTAACATACAAAACGTTTATTTCTCCCTCGATTACATTAAACATACTCGAAATGCGTAAATTTTTTATGGAAGTGCAATTGATAAAGTAACAGTTGTAGAGCTTAAACAATATTTTTGTAAAAACATTTTACTACTATTTTATTACATAGCAAATTCATTATTGAACTAAAATAAAGAAGCTGGAGTTAAAAGTATTGATTACAGTATATATCGATCACTTAATAGGGTGAACCAAAAATTTTCTCCAATTCCTCTATATTGCCTTCTTCTAATAATATTTAAACATAATAACGTTCTTTATTAGTGTATATGTATATCATTTTTAATCTCGAGAATTTTAGTTCTTTTATATCGTATAATTAAAAAGCCTTTATTTCGAAATCTAATTTTTTTCACTATTGCGAAATTTAAGCCCAGTTTTAATGAAATGTCGGAAAAAATTTTAGTTCACCTTAACCTTTTAACGCCGGGAAAAAGTGTAAAATCAATTTTTGATAAAACACATAGATTTGCAGAAAAAAAACATTATTTATCTTCAGTCAACTACCCATATATGTGGCACATGTAAGGTAGCCGATATATCGGCCATCCCCGGCGTAAAAAGGTTAACGTAACATACAAAACGTTTATTTCATCCTCGATTACGTTAAGGGGCAACACCACTCTAGGAGTTTGAAAAAATCGAATTTTTTGTTGTTGCTTAAAATATACTTTAGTGTCAAAAAAACAATGTACAATTGGTCCTAAGCGAAAAATGTATGGTGCAGGAATCGCAGATTGAAGGTTGAAAATCAAATTTTAAAAAACTAAAGTACTTTCAAAACTTTAAACGCGATTATCTGGAAACCATGTTTTTCGAACTGGGAGGACGGATTAATCGGAAATTATTGCATTGATTAGTTTGAAATTTTGACCGTAGCTTGACAATGACATTCATTACAAAAGTATCTAGCCGTTTTTTGATTCGTTGTAAATTTTTTTTATAAACAATTTACTGCTCATTTTTTTTTGCCGAAAATCGATTTTTTTTTCATAAGTGTGCTATTTTTAGAAAAATCAATTTAAAAAAACATCCCTACGTACTTTTATGGGCAATGTCATATAGATTAAGAAATTTTGTGGTTTTTTGTTCCTGGTCTTCAGCTTTCGGAGAAATCCGTCCTCCCGTGGAGGCCCTTAAAAAAAAGGCGATTTCGAAAAAGGACTGTGACACCACAATTTTGCAACAAAATGTCAATACAACAATTTTTTTTAACACTTGAATACATGTTTGAGTGATTGTCTGAAAAAAATTACGATTCCTTTTTCCGTACTTTTTAAATTAATTCTCAAAGTTTGGCCTTTTTTTGAACCTCTAAAGTGGTGTTACCCCTTAAACACACTCGAAATACGTAATTTTTTTATGGAAGTGCAATTGATAAAGTAACAGTTGTAGAGCTTAAACAATACTTTTGCAAAAACCTTTTTACTGCTATTTTATTACAAAGCAAATTTATTATTGAACTAAAATAAAGAAGCTGGAGTTAAAAGTATTGATTACAGTATATATCGATCAATTAATAGGGTGAACCAAAAATTTTCTCCAATTCCTCTATATTGCTTTTTTCTAATAATATTTAAACATAATAACGTTCTATTTATTAGTGTATATGTTGCGACCGCCGTTCTCCCCGTTTCCCCTTTCTAGGTGGACACGGAGATACCGGCGTTTACAAATCCTGCCCCTTCGTCCCTTCCCGTGAGGGTAAGGGTCGTTATAGGGAGGGCACCCTTGCTCGTAAGAGCTCCAAGGGGTTATTGGGCGCCAGTCAGGATCCTTTTTTGGGGATCCTGACGCGGTACGCAAGAAAACGAGATAACAACAAAAAAAAAGAAACACCTGAAAACAACAAAAAGGAAATGCACAAAACAAAAAAAACACCTTAATAGTCACGAGAGGGAGTAAAGGGGGGGCTCGGCGAACTCAGGGAGGGCAGGAGTCCCAGAGGGGATCCTGCCTCCTTCTCAGAAAAAAAAAGGAGACTCACGCGGGAAATACCAAAAAAAAAAGGCGCAACACGCAATTTATTGCTAACAAAAAAAAAGAACAATATACAAGAAAAAGAATGAACAATAAAAAAGAAATATGAATTCGCGGTCAACGAAAGAGAACAAAACCAAAAAAAAATGCAGCGAAAATCAAAAAGAACAAGAAATAGCGCAGTCAAAAAAAAAGAAACTTAAGATTCGGTGCTGAGAGAAGCGGGGGGGGACGCGACCGAGATTTTTGAACTATTACGCACCAAAAAAAAAGAAAACTCGATACAAGAGAAACAAAAAAAGATAAGAAAAAAGAACGCGAAACCGTGTTACAACACGATCGCACGGGGCACAGCGACGGTAAGAGGGGACACTCCAAAAAAAGGGAACAGAAAAGTTGCGATGGGGGCTCAACCAAATCAAAAAAAAGGGACGGGAACCAAAAGAAACTTTACAAAGGGGGTACTAAAGGGGGAAAGAGAAACGAGAATGGGTGCGGCACCCTTCTCGCTACCTTTTGTCGCCGGATGGCTCGCCGATGACGTGGTGGCACTTCGCCTCCGCTCCAGAGGGGTCGGCTCCAGGTACTCCTTCGGCACGACACTCCAACACAAAAGAAAAACCACGCGGGCGAAAAGAAAATTTCGTTTTCTCTCTTTCTTTTTTTTTGTAAGTCGGCACGGCACTTCAAGAAGAAAATTTACGTGGTACGGCTCGGCGGTCCAAGTATCTCTGGAGGTCACCGCAAATTTGCGGGACCTCCATGCTCCAATTTCCCCTTCCTGGGGGTCCGCAACTCAATTAGGTCAAGAGGTGCTGACCTCTTTCCGTGGATCTTCGGGTCGATAACCGCATCGAAATTTCTGCATTATCCTAGGACTCGTCGCTGGGGAGCCTTCCTTATCGGCGTAGATCTCGATTCGTTGCTATCCGGCGATAAGGGATCCGCGGACGAGGGTACCGCAACGGGACTAATTCTTTAGGGTCCAAAAAGGGAAAAGGGGGAATTCGCGTGGGAGGAAAGAGGGTTGCAGAGTAGGAGAAAAGGGAGGCTGTGCCCTCACCTATTCTTACATGGAGCTAAGGTAAACGCTCACGGTTTCGCACTATTACGCAATAAATTCCGAAAGAAAAAAAAATAATAATCTTACATCCTAGAAATAACGCAGAACAAAAAAAAGAATATAATACAATCAATTTCGACATGGTACGCACAAGAAAAAAAAATAACATGATAATAGAATGAAAAAAAAAGACGTAAAGAAAAGAAATATATCGGCGCTTAACTAATGTTTAAGGGTCCCCCTCCTCTCAGGGAGATCCCTGGACTTCGCCATAGCCGCCAATAAAATCAATAGTAATCCTTAATAAAAATAATCGATAACGAAAAGGCAAAAAAAAACAGAGAAAAGAAACAAGAAAAAAAAAGAAAGAGAAAATAAAAAAGTGCTCCCACCTGGAGAGGTGGCAAAATGCCACGTCACAAACTCCCCCCGGCTTAGGGGGAGCGTATCCCGCGACACCACGATCCATCCGGCTGAAGCTCGCTCCGCTCGTCGTTGGTTCGCGAGTGGGAAGGATGTGGGGTTTTGGGATACTCTACCAGGAAAGGAAAAAACTAAAAATAGGCTTCTATGCCGAAAACAGAAACTAAAAAGGGCTCTCATGCCAAAACGAAACTAAAAAAGGGCTCTTATGCCAAAACGAAACTAAAAAAAAAAGCTCTATGCCAAAACGAAACGAAAAAACTAGGCGTCTATGCCGAAAAGAAAAAAAAACTAAAATAGGGCGTCTATGCCAAAAGAAAAAAAAAAAAAAAGGCGTCAATGCAAAAAAAAAACAAACTAAAATCGGGCGTCTATGCCAAAAAGAAAACACAAAAAAAAAAGCGTCAATGCAAAAAAAAAGAAAACTAAAATCGGGCGTCTATGCCAAAAAGAAAACACAAAAAAAAAAGCGTCAATGCAAAAAAAAAGAAAACTAAAATCGGGCGTCTATGCCAAAAAGAAAACAAAAAAGGGCTTCAATGCAAAAAGGAAACAAAAAAAAGGGCGTCCATGCCAAAAAAAAGAGAACCACAACGACAATGACAAAAACCAAAAAAGGAAAACCAAAATGGTGCTGAGGGATGGGGGGCACTACGGGGTAAAAAAAAAGGAACATAAAATACACGAATAGGGTACCAGGGCGCAAATAGGGGGAAAAATAAATAAAAATAAACTCAGACAGGTTGGGGGAGACTCTAGAGAAAAAAAAAAGAAAAGAAAATCTATTTAGGGGGTGAATGTATTAGGGCCTTAACCACGATCCTCCCGGCTGGGATCTCTGGGGAAGAGGATCGGGAAGTTGCGGGGGAGGAGAATGGGGAATCGGGAAGGGGGGTGAAACGGGCTCGTGAGGGAAGTCGGGAACGGGGAAGAGGAACAGGGACGACCGGGATATGGGTACGAGGAAGGGGCACCGGTCGAACGGGGATGTGGGTGCGAGGAAGGGGGACAGGAATAACGGGAATGTGGGGGCGTGGAAGGGAGACGGAAGGGACGGGAGTCGCAACAGCTCGTCCCCGGCCCCTAATAATAGGGAAACCGGGAGCTGCAGCGAAGGTGGGGAAAAAGGGACGAGGACGGGAAACGGTGCTGAGGGGAGTAGGGGGACGTGGACTGGGAGAAGGATGAGTGGGTGTTGTGGTAGGGGGTGAAGGGGAGGGACGTGGTCCCGCGGGGCGAGCCGGAGCCACCGGACACGCTACCAGGGCGGCCGCCAGCGCCGCCGCCGGCTGTGGGCTCCCCGGGGGCACCTCCACGACTTCCGAGGGCCTGGGGCACCTCGGGCAGTCGCGGATCGTCACCCCGGAGTACCCACACCGACGGCAGAACTTGGCCAGCCGCCACCGGCAGACGTTGTACCGGTGATCCAGCTGCCCGCAGTTCCAACATCCCTCAGGAGGTGGGACTGTGGGGCGTAGGGGATCACAGCCGGGTGGAGTCGGCACCCTGAGGGCCATTAGGGGTGGAAGGGGAGGCTCTACGGGGGGTCGGGACTCCCGCCTCGCGCGTTCGTCATTTCGTCGATTCATCGTCGCTAAACAGGCGGGAAAAAAAGAACAGAAATCACTAAAACAGGCACTTAAAGGAACGCAAAGCTGGAATATCATAGAACACTAAAATCATTGTAGTTAGAGGGGGTTGCGATAGTCCATGCCGACACCTTGATCTCACTAATAGCATACTTTACGATAACTTTTTAGGGTATCCTTCAAAGAGCAAAAAAAAAAAAACGTGAAAGAAAATAATCCAAATTTGGCGATCAACTAGGTTTTAAAGTTACTTTCTCTGGTTACGGGGTCTTAGGGGGCGCGATACTGGGGGCGGAAGTCGGGGTCGCAATCTGGAGCGCAGATTGGGTGGAGGGGTATGGGGCGCAGGGGGAGAAACCGCGCGAAAGCTGGGTGGAGAATGTGATAACGGAGTGAAAGTTCGCGGTTTTTCCGGGGATGCTGTAGAAGTGGGTGGAGGTAGGGGGCTCGAAGGGAGAGCTCGCATCCTAGAGGGGCCGGGAGACGGTAGGTTCTCGGCTACTACACTGGGGGGGACTGATGGAGATCCGTGAAACTCCTTAAGGTCCGAAACGTGAATTTTAGGGACTATCACTCCATCGGGGTCGGCCAAATCTACTACAACTGGGGAACGGAATCGAACGATACGGTAGGGACCGGCATAGCGTGGAGCTAATTTGGCGGCGAAATTCGCGGCTCCCGCGGAAAGATATCGGACTTTCCTCATTACTTTATCCCCGACTTTGTAAGGGAAGACTCTATGGGACTTATTGAATTGGGCCGTCTGCTTGGCTCGGGCCTCATCTAAATGTTTCCTTACAAGGTCGCGGAGGGCGGAAAGGCGTCTCAATCGATCCCTCCAAACAGCGGGATCCGTTGGGGACAGAGACGCAGGGGACTCTAATCGCGCAAGCAGGTTATTCGCCAGAGGGGGTTCTCGTCCAAAATTCAGGAAGGCTGGAGACACTTTGGTGGAGGAATGCACCGCAGTGTTGTACGCGAAGCTAAATTCTGGTAAGTGGACGTCCCAGTCGCGATGATCCTGCTTCAAAAATGCCATAATCATGGTCTTAAGGACTCTATTCACACGCTCAACAGGGTTTGCTTGGGGGTGGTAGGGCGGAATGGTGGTGTGCCGAATCCCATAGGTGGTACAGACTTTTTCTAAAAATTTGTTCACAAATTCGGTACCGTTATCGGACAGCAAGAAGAGCGGTTGTCCCCACCGATGAAGGACCGCGGTCGCGAAAGCTTTGCCAATGGTCTCTCCAGTGGCCCTCCGAAGGGGGACACACTCTATATATTTGGTAAAATAGTCCTGGAATACAACAAGATACTTGTATTGGCCCTTACTCGGCGGCAGCGGTCCCATGACATCGGTGGCAACAACCGCCCACGGACGATCCACGTACCGCTCTCCCATTAAGCCATAAGGGCTCCTCTGGGGCACCTTCACCCGCTGGCAGGTGAGGCAGGACCTAACGTATTGTGCGACATCACGATACATCCCAGGCCAATAGAAATCACGGGCGATACGTTGATACGTCTTGTCCATGCCCATGTGACCAGCCTGGGGAGTATCGTGATGCTCAAACAGGGCTCTATCACGAAGGGGCTTGGGTAAAACTAGCTTCCAAGGGTCTAAATCGGGGAAAATCGGGTCTAAAAGGGGGTCAGGGTGGTTGTAATAGAGGCGGTCTCTACAAATTCTCCAATTGGGGTACTTATGAGGGAAATCGCGAACATCCGCGAAACGTTTTAGGTACCAGGGGTCGGTATTTTCCTTAAGGGCTGCGGTAGTGTCGACGGCATTCTCAAACATACGCGACAGGGCATCCGGAACATGATGTAAAGATCCCTTACGGTGGATGATTTTGACGGGCATTGCTTGGAGTTGCAACGCCCATCTCGCCAACCTTCCCGTAGGATCCTTCAGGTTATGCAACCACCGAAGGCTACTATGGTCGGTGATAACTGTGAACTCGTACCCTTCCAGGTACGGTCTCAGCTTTTTCACCGCCCATATCACCGCAAGACATTCTTTTTCGGTGGTTGTGAACTTCCTTTCTGCAGCGGTAAGGACTCTATTAATGAATACGATAGGATGTTCGCCATCATCGTGATTCTGGGTCAGGACCGCGCCAATCGCAAAATCACTCGCATCCGTCTGGACCGTGAAGGGAAGCGTAAAATCAGGGCGGGCCAGAACCGGGGTCTCAGTCAAAGCCTTCTTCATGGCTTGAAAGGCTTCCTCCTGTTCCTCCCCCCAAATCCACTCCTGATCCTTGTGAAGTAGCTTCACAAGGGGGAGCTTCATTGTGGCGAGGCCCTGGAGGAAACGGGCATACCATCCCACCATTCCCAGGAAACGTCGCAACTGTTTCAGGGTGGTGGGGGCAGGATAGTCTAGGATTGGCTGCACCCGTTCGGGGTCGGCTTTTAGGCCCTCTCTATTCAGCAAATACCCCAGATATCGAACCTCTTGGCACCCGAAATGGCTCTTTTCCCGATTTAGCTCTAAATTGGCGGCTTTGAGCTTCGCCATAACTCGGTCAAGCCACACCAGGTGCTCCTCAAAAGTCTCAGTCGCAACAATAATATCGTCGAGATACGCAAAAGTGTGAGGTTCCATATCTGGGGTGATTAGCCTATCCATTAAGGTCTGGAAGGTAGCGGGAGCATT
The DNA here is from genome assembly GCA_949825005.1 of Gasteruption jaculator. Classification (NCBI taxonomy): domain Eukaryota; kingdom Metazoa; phylum Arthropoda; class Insecta; order Hymenoptera; family Gasteruptiidae; genus Gasteruption; species Gasteruption jaculator. Next base: position 81,641 of record CATKWD010000061.1, read on the forward strand.
GGTCAGTCCATACGGCATGCGAGTGAACTGAAACAGGCCTCTACCAGGGACGGCAAACGCGGTAATCTCTCTACTTTCGGGCGCTAACGGGATCTGATAATAAGCCTGACTCAAATCTAGGGTGGAAATATAGTGGGCAGAACGTAACTTGTCTAAAATCGTATCGATATTGGGGAGGGGATACGTATTCTTCTTGGTGACGGCATTAACACTACGATAATCTATACAAAACCGGTACCTCCCATTGGGTTTAGGGATTAAGACGGGGCAACTCGACCAGGGGCTATGGGAGGGCTCGATAATACCATTTCGAAGCATCTCATCGACCTCGGCGTGTGCAACCTCCAGCACCCTTGGAGAAATCCTCCTTGGGCGTTGCCGGATTGGTTGGCTATCGCCGACGTCGATGCGATGCATCGTCAGGCTCGTTATTCCTAACATCTCTTTAGGGGGGGAGATCCTCTCATTCAGGAAGATCGCCAATCGTTCAGCTTCCTCTCCAGTCAGCTCGGCTATCCCGTTACATGACTCCGGCTCATCACCCATACTATTCGTGCGAAAGGCCCTTGGGACTCCCGTAGGAAGGGCCCAAGTAGCCGTACCGAAGTCAATCTGTAACCGGAAGGCTTCGCAAAAGTCCATCCCTAGGATACAGTCGTATCCTAGGGTTGGAACAACTCTAAAAAGGATGTCGTGGGGAGTTCCCTCCAGCTCGATGCGAAGGGTCACCATCCCGGTGATGGCGACTCGTTCATTGTTCGCTACGGCTAGAGAGAGCTGCACCGGAGTCATATATCGGGACAGATACTGAGCGGGACGGGGTCCTAAATAAGAGTGGGACGCGCCCGAGTCTACCAAAGCGGGGTATTCGGTACCTAATATCTCAACAGGGAGGTAAAAACGGGGGTCGTCGCCAAGAGTCGCGATAGGGGATAATCCTGAGAAATCGGAAACAAACGAAAGGTGAAGGTCTTCATCCACGGTGTACGTAGAACGGGAATCACTAGATAGGGAAACGGCATAACGGCAAAGGGAAGCATTATCGGTATCCTCTAAGGGCGCGAAGTCAGAAGGGACCTCGCAAATGTCGGAACGCGGAACGGAAGCGTAAGGGAGCCTTTCGATCCGGGAGGACAGCGCCAAGACCTTTAACGCTGCCCTCGCAGGTCGTTTCCCCGCTTCGGGAGGCACCGTGCGCAGGAGAGGATGGTGATACCGGGTTCACCACAACTATAACAAAAACGTCCCCTAGGGGACGGGCAATCCGCATACCGGTGTCCTGCCTGGTGGCAGTTCCAACACTTCTCCCGCGCGAGGGCCTCTCGACGGTCAGCTGGGGCTGGGCGGGGTGGAGATTGCTTATTTTGCCAATAAGCCATCTCCGCCGGAGACATGTGGGCGGAAACAGGAACGGGAGTGAGGTTGAGATCCATTAGGTTAGGGATCTTTGGGGTGGGCGCAACACGGGGGGATTCGGCAGCGATAACGGGTTCGGGTTTTGGGGTGCTAAGGGTTGCGGGGGTTATAGGGTTTGCGACTGGAAGGGCCACGCGTCTCCGCGAGTTCTTCTTCTTCTTCCGGGACTTCTTCCCGGAAGTCTCCCCATCGGAAGGGCTACTTGAAGTCTCGCAAACGGGGGCGGCAAGATTCTTCGCGGCGGCTTTACGGTACGTTAGATCGGGCGCTAGGGAGGGGTACGCGAGATCGGCGGTAAAAGAGGGAGGCTGATACCTCTTCCTCCTACCTAGCCAGGCTTCCACAACCTGGGCTCTCTCCCTCAACTCCCGAAAACTGTGGACGTCCTTCCTCTGGACATCCTTCTGGTAATCCGGGTGGAGGTTGAGGCAGGCTATGTTAAGCCGCTCGCTAATCGGAAGGGGAGGCCGTAATTTCCCCATGGCATCCTGTAGTTTCGTGAGAAACTCGGATACCGGTTCGCCCTCAGCCTGGGTCCGTTGGTAGATTTCGCTCCTCAACCGACTTTGAAAGTCGGTTTTGGCGAACTGCCCACGAAATGAGGAGACGAAATCGTCCCAACATCCCCAGTACTTCCGGGCATTGCGGCACCACTTCCTCGCAGTGCCCTTCATCACCATGGGGACTGCTGCGATAATCTCCATTGGGGAGAAATTTCCCGCCTGTCCGCACTCCTCTAACAGGGCGAGAAAATCTTCGGGATCGTCCCCTGGGGTGCCCGAGAACGAGACCCCCCACTTCCGCAAGACGTCGTACGCCCCTTTTGGGGCAATGGCCGACGTCGTGCCAAAGGGGAGAGTCGTCCACCCCGAACCCTCAGGGGAACGAGAACATCTACGGCGAGAACCCCGATACTCCATAAATTCTTCCTCCGATTCGGTCTCAACCGGAGGTTCGGCCCCTCTATATCGGTCCCAATAGGATAACGATTCCCGAGTCCTATTGGGCCAGCTGTCGGCTACTCGCGTGCTGGACCGTAATTCCTGTACGCGACGGGACCGTTCACTACGCGGCAACGGGGGGTTTCTGATTCTGGGGGGGAGACGAGATTCGGGGGGTAACAATGGACCTTCCGAGAAGGGTTCCTCTTCGGAATCCTCCTCAGAAGGGAGACGGGGTACGCGGGGTGCTTCTACACGGGATTTCTGTCGAGGGTCGGCTCTCAAACAGGAGGGCCGTCGCAAATCTCGACTTACAGGTACTTCCATTAAGGGTGGGCGGCGCGAAAAATTCACGGCCCGCGAAAGCCCTACAGAAGTAGTGGGGGCCCCCCTCAAGGGACCACCACCCTCTGTACGAGGGACACCAACTGGAACAGGAGGGATCTGTTGGGTTGTTGGGGGCAGGGTGGAAGGGAATAGGGTGTAGGGGGCGGGAGCGAAATCGGAAAAATAGGAAAAGGTTGGGGGTTGTACGGTAGTAGGGGGGGCGAAAGCGGAACTTAAGGGGCGAGAAAAGATAAGGGTGGAGGTGGTACTCGTCCCACCTACTGGCAGGGTAGCAAAGGTGGTAATTGGAGGGGAAGGGGGAAATGGGTCATGCAGGGAGGGGAGAGCTAAAGGTATTTCGGGAATAATGGTACGAGGGGGTGCGATAGGGGCCATAATTGGGGGGGCGCTAGTAGGGGTAGCGACGGTACTGCATTCTACTACCGAGGTATTTCGCGGCAGATGATCGGTGGAGATCTCCCTTTCACCTCCTATAAGGGTGGCAGGGAACTCAATCCCCCTTTCATCCTCTTCGGGGTCCCAAGGGGCGGCCTGGTCCCCGAAATCCTTGCGCAAAGAGAACCGCACGAATCGATCCTGAAGGGTCCGGGTATGTCCCTGCACGTTTAGTCGCTCAAAATCCAAAATGCGGATGAGCTCTAGGGGTGTTCGGGATCTAATATATCGGCGGGCAGCCCTTTCCGCCTGGACCAGGGGACCATCGGCCCCTGGGACGCTGGAAACACTAGAGGAATCCATCGGATTCCTCTAGACAAGGCGCAAGGGGGGGGGGGGGGAGAAAGAAAAGAAAAGCTAGAAAAGGGAAGAAAGAGAAGAAAAAAAAAACAAAGAAAACTCGCATGCGGGGTCAAGAAGGAAAAGAAAAAAAAAATACTATTAATAATAGTAAAAATGCTCGTAACTGAAGGGGTACCTGAAAAGGGCGCGACAATCAAAACAAGACAAGACAAAAAAAAAATTTGTGTAAGAGCGACGTTCTCGAACTTTTCGAAGTTCGAAAATCGCCGTTACTACCTGAAAAGAAAGAAAAGGGGTGAGGGGGAGAAAAAGAAGAATTCCGAATTAATATTTCTCTATTTATCGCCTCGCGCTACTAAATATAAATTTCTTCTTAATATTAACCGAAATGACTAAGAATAGAGCGAGGTATCGGCGACTTCCGAGAACAATGCCTCTCGCTATCTCCGTCGCTCTACCGGCTCTCACGCTACGGGCTTTGTCGCGATCAAAACAAACAAGATCGTTCGATCCGGCGACCGTTAGAAATTCCAAGAAAAAAACTTTAACGCTGGAAGATATTATCTATAAGGAAAAGGAATATTCACGAAACATAAATGTTCTAGAATATTCCTTTTCAAATTCTCGTAAATTTACAATGCTCTAATAGAGGGATCAAGGCATGGCATGGACTCGCAAAAAAAAACACACATACAGTAAATGTTCGCGATCGCGAAAGGTAAGGGGGGAGCGGAGCTGAGCCGGGACCCACCGGACAGTCTCCCTCTCCCAGAGTTGGTCCCCACTCGCAGCGTCTCCCACCTCGCGGCGATCTATCGAGCTCGATCTCGGTGAGATCGTCGCCGTTCCAGTCAGTCGCTCGCTCGACCCGAGCCCCTACAGACGGGGACTCCTTTATGCTTGCTTTCAGGCACATGTAAGTTTGGTAATCCCAACTATCCTCACCTTTTCCCACGAGGCGTTCTCGTGACTATTAGCATATGTGCGGTGTTCGCACTTTACCTTTCCTAGTGCGGTGTTCGCACTTCCTTACAGCGGAGTTCGCTTCCATTCCAAGTGCGGTGCTCGCACTTTGTAGTGTCTTGGAGACAATTCGAGGTGTTCTCGGGTTGTCCCTCCTTCGGGGATTAGCCCCATTTTTTCGCTCCACACCCTCCGGTTTCCAAGCGCATCAGCGCTTGGTCCTGGCGGAGTTCGCCTTGCGCGTCATAGCGGAGCTCGCTTCGCGCGTCTATGTTGACACCTTTGAGCCTTCTGCTCTAGGATTTAGAGTTCTTTTTTGGTATATTGTTAAGTTTAGATTGTTTGGGAAATATATCTATTTTACTGTTATTCGCGCCTTTTTTATTTGCTAGCGTCTCCTACCTTTGTCCGTCCGAGCGTACCGAACGTTCAGCGTTACCACCGGTAGTACCGCTTGTTTCTTTCGTATTTGTGGAGTCGGGATCTGCCCGATATACAGTCTCGCACAAATTGGTCCTTCGAGCCGGATTTCAAGTCAAACTTGAAGTATCGGCAAGTATTAACGTAATTATAAGCATTCTTCGGTGGTCGCTAGCAACGATTAACTTCGGTCGTTCGGTTCGGTTAGGAGAGCGCCTAGCAAGCCGTAAATATGGCCGAAGGCAAATTAAAGCGAGAATACGCAGTGAGCGTTGCGGTATACCGCGAAGATCTCGTGCGTCTCCTTACAAATATTAAGAAACGTGGTGCGAATAGGTTCACCTCTAGTTATCTCGAGGAGCGATTAAAGCTCGCAAACGACTTGCACGATAATGTACGGGCATGCCACATTAAGTTAAGCGCGAGTTTTGAGCCGCAGGAATTAGCAGCCACTCCATACGTCCTTAATAACGTATACGAGTCGGCTTTAGAAGCGTTTGAGGCAGTTGAGAGCTATATTCTAGACCAGTTGGGTCGTCTAGAGGAAAACTCGACTCCCGTCAATGCGAGTCTTGGCTCTCAAACTGACTGCAATGTCCCATCCTCCATGAGACTTCCAAAAATAGATCTGCCGAAGTTTAGTGGCAATTATGCCGAATGGCTGACGTTCCATGATACGTTCAAAGCCATGATTCATGAAAATGCCGGTCTGCCAGGAATTCAGAAATTCCATTACTTAAAATCGTGTTTAGTAGGAGAGGCTCGAACCGTGATTCAGGCTCTTACGGTGAGCTCTGAAAACTATTCGATTGCCTGGACCACGCTGGTCTCCAGGTATCATAATCGTCGAATAATTACGGCGACGTTGCTTAATAGATTTACCGAGTTGGGTTCTGTTGACGGCACCAACCTGACCGCCTTAAAAAATTTAAGAGACACGGTATCTGTCACCCTCGACGCTCTTAGAAATTTAGAATATGCAGTGGACTTTTGGGACCCACTCATAGTTCATTTAGTAGCCAGTAGCTTTGATCCAGCATTTAGATTGAAGTGGGAACGCTGCATAAGCGATCTAGCAGAATACCCCACGTACGCGAAGTTGACCGAATTTTTATCCAGTAAGGTTAGCACGCTGGAATCCTTAGGGCTCACTAAATCAAGCGCGGTTAAGGCACCTGAACGGCCAATAAAATCACACAGTACGAGTGTGCGGAGCTCAAAGTGCGTCCATTGTGGTCAGAACCACTCGCTTTCACGATGTGAGAAATTTTTGAGTCTACAACCGTCCGCTAGACTAAGCTTAGTCCACCGGAAGAAAGTATGCGTAAATTGTCTCCGAAGTGGTCATTTCACTTCGGCATGCCCTAGTTCTTTCCGGTGTAAAAC